>ML677401.1:11361236-11462755 GCA_007922305.1 Dermatemys mawii
GTCGGGTCCCACGCCACACGCCAGTCACAGAGCCCCCCTCCCCCTTCCCAAGGTCGGGTCCCACGGCACATGCCAGCCACAGAGCCTCCCTCCTCCTCCCGCTGTCCAGGGTCGGGTCCCACGGCACACGCCAGCCACAGCGCTCCCCTCCCTGGAGTCAGGTCCCACGCCACACGCCAGCCACTGAGCCTCTGTTGGCTCAGTTCATGTCTTCCTAAGAAGAATTACCTCTAATTACATCCTGCTAACTACTTCCTTTGGGTAACAAACGTCTGTACAGGAGACTAGAGGAAAGATCTTCTCTTTCCTTTCCCTCTGAGACATGTTGTACCTAAGAGGCAGGAGGGGAGAAGCCCCCGGCTTCCAGTTTGCAGAGCTTGATTTTTAATGTATTTCCTGTTAACCGTGCCAGCTGGCACCTGCTGTAACCCACTCCCCTTCGCTGAGCTGGGAATTACTCCCCCAGGGGTTTCTCTGACTGGGAGACCAAGCAGCCCCGTAGAGAGGAAAAGCCCCCACGCGCCTTGTAGCATTTCGACAATCCCCGAGCAGCTTGTCTCGGGATTTCTGCTGAATCCTAACAGTTATCAGAGGTTCTGTCAACTATCCTGGTGAGCAAAAATGACCTGTTTTCCCAGACACACGTCCTCCTTGTGCAAGGGTGAAGAAAGCATCTTCTGCAGTTCTGTTGTGTCCTTTCCTCTCTGGTTGGCCAAGGAAGGGAAAAAGGTCATGCCCTGGAGGTTAACCAGTTCCAGCATTCCCAGATGAGTTACATCCAAATGAATGGGTGTGGCGGAAGGACCAGGTTCTGTAAATCAGCATAGAGCCATTGACGTCAGAGGAACGATGTTGATTTACACCATCAGGGGGTCTGGCTTTAAGGCAGGTCTATTTACTGCAGGATAGCAGTTCTTAATGCTTCAAACACGAAGGGACAAGACAACGGCTACATTTACACAGATGCGGCACCGCAAACTCTTGAGATGTGACCGCCACCGCCAGTCTCATGCTATTTGGGTTTTTTTCCTGAAAGCCTCAACTCCTGGAGTTAGGTGATTACATGAGATTCTCAGCTTTCATTAAAAAAGAAAAGGAAGTTTCTAGCCCTCATGGTCAGGAATAAAAGTTTGAAAATATGATCCTTAAACTCAACAACCAGAAGGCAAATAGACAGGCCCCGACCTTGGTTATCCTAGAAATGTCGTGATTTTTAAGCCAATCTCCTGATTTGGCAGGGTCTGGCTTCGGAGTTTTGAACCCTTTGGGGTTGGCGATACTACAGTCGTAGCACTGAGGCTACGTTTACACTACAGCTCGCGTTGGCATCAATCACCTGCCTGAGCGATACATGGTACATAAGCACTGGTGTGGCCAGGGCTCTAACGCTGAATCCCTGAAAGAGTTGTTTTCTTCAAACATGGAACAGGGATCTTTAGTCGAACAAGGGTTTATTAAAACAGGATTATCCCTTCAGCTACATCACTCTCTGCTTTTGTGCCTAAAATCTTTCCCATCCCCCTGCTACAGATTTACAAGGCACCGTTCACATACCCTCCCAATGTACAGAGGGGAAACCAGAGTCCTCCCACCCAGTCACATCCAGGTGCCAGGAACTAAACGGCAGTCATTTTAGCCTACTGCATTTGAACAGGAGCATTTCCATTCGAGACAATTGTCTCACCACATAGTCTGTCCTCTACTTAAAAGTGACCAGCAAAAGGGTGCAGGGGGAGGGAGGCAGGATGTGTTTGCACTCTTCTTGGCTTTTTTATGATTTATAAAAAGGCCTGGGATGGAGGTAAAGGGGGAGAGAGAGTCAGTCATATGTTTCAAGATTTCTCTTCTGCTTGCTTCTTAGGCCTGGTCTACACACAGAATTGCACCATAAAACTAAAGGTGTGATTTTATATTGGTTAAATTAAACCAGTTTATTTTTGTGTGTAGCCACTAATGTGGGTCGCACCCTGCCTTACAGCTGGCTTATCCCTGTAAATTCCCAGCTGTGCAAGCTAAACCAATATAATCAATTTTAAACCCATATAAGAGAGTCCGCACACAAATTTGCATCAGTTTAACATACCTTTTTAAGCTCGACTTCCATGCAGACAATCCGTTCCAATAGGAATCTGGTCTTTTGACTTCCTTCTTTTCTTTTCTTTTTGTTGAGAGCTGGAAGTCTCTGTGGAGGCCTGGAGAACTAGAGAGACAATGGCAAGCGACTGAAAATGGAGTGACTGTGAGTGAAGGAAGGTTTAGACAGACTTGTCCTTGCTATAGTGCCAACTCTTGCCAAAGATTAAGGAGAAAAAAACTCTCTTCAATACTCTGCAACTCAGGGCTGAGGAAGGACACGTGCCAGGCCTCCAGCAAAACAGGGAAGACAGGGATAGATAGAAGACTGAACAGACAGAGTTGATGGAAAAGTGAAAACAGTTTTCTGTTGAACTTTGATGGAAAGTTTCTTTCTATTGATGTTTCTTTTGTATTTGGTTTTTTCTTGGTTTCTCCCCAACCATAGGACAAAATGAACAAGGAAATGAATCCTCCCCACAACCCGAAAAGATGCTGAATGGCAGATGAAAAGGCTGCCCCAGCTTTGCTCAGAGAATGGAAACACCAGAGGCCCTGTGCTCTGTTCAGAGGTGCCGGATCTGGTTCCTTTCACACCTGCTGTTTGAATGGCTCAGAGGGTTAGATGTGCGTTTTGGAGGGGCACTATCAGCTGTGCTGCCAGTCCCAGTGCAGGGAAGTGATAACGCCTGGTGCTCAGAGCCAGCGTAGAAGGAACGGAGGAAGGAGGGAATGTCCTCCGGGCCCTGCTGAAGGAGGCTGAGTCAGTGTAACATGGAGTTATTTTTCCATAAGGCCAGGGCCCTCCACGGCTTGCACTCAGTGACCCAGAGAGCTATTGTGCCAGTTTGCGTTTCAATAGAATCCGCTGCCACCCATCCATTTCCTTCAATCATGCTGAAAACCACCTGTCCCCCACGGCGCAGGACTGACAAGCCCTCAGCGTTATTTACTGAGTGCCCTCAGCGTACTCCCTGCATTGTACAAATAGGGGACGGCATTTCCCCCTGCTCCTAGGATCTGATTTCCAGGTACACACTACACCCGCTGAGCGGAGAAAGGTCACTTTCAAGGCAGAGCCAGTGTTCTTTACATTGGCACACCGCACAGCTAGCCATGCACACTAGCCAATTAGTGTCACGGCAAAGAAAAGGCAGTAATTGGACTTTATGACTCACCTGATAAGGGGATAGGTGATTAGGGAGAAAGAAATAAGCAAGATTGAGCCAGAGAGAGGAGAACTGGTGGACCAAGCACTGCAATGGTATCCCACATGCATGGCTATGTGCCATGTGTCCCAGGCTTAGACAACCTGATTTACAGTGAGAGAGACATAGAGCTTCATCTGTTTAGCTTAACAAAAAGAAGGTTAAGGGGGGACTTTATCCGAGCCTAGGGGAAGAAATAATAATGGGCTTTTTGATCTAGCAGAGAAAGGTATGACACCATCCAACAGCTGGAAGTTGAAGCTAGACAAATTCAGATCAGAAAGAAGGTGTACTTTTAAAACCGAGAGCATCATTAACCACTGGAACAATCTACCAAGGGCCCTGGCAAATTCTCCATCATTGACAGTTTTAAAATCATGATGGGATGTTTTTCTAAACGCTCTGCTCCAGGAATTATTTGGGGGACGTTCTCTGGCCTGTATTCTACAGAGGTCAGACAAGATGATCGTAATGGTCCCTTCTGGCGTGGAATCGATGAATCTACATTGTCTATGGTGATTCCTAGGCTAGTGTCTAACTGCCAAGATCTCCATGAGCCATAGTCACATGGATATATCATTTCAAGGTTAATGATTGAACTGCTGAAGTATTTCCCAAGGCTTTAGAAACTATACAATGACTCTAAACAGGGGTTGTAATTGACTTTCAATCAAATGCTGGCGTCAGAGATTAACAAAGGCTAATGAGAGATGCCTGTCTTTTAAGAAACATAATAAAGGAATGTCCAATAGAAAGAGTGTGTGTGTGTGAGAGAGAGAGAGAGAATCTTGCACAATTCTGTCTTGAAATAGAAAAGCTTTAGTTACGTAAGAGGATGCAGGGTTCAGATCTCAGCTCTGCTGTGAAATAGGTGTGAGCTGGGGTGTGTGTTGGGTACTGGTGCATGCAAAGGACAGTAATTGTAGATCCAGGCAACTCAGCCATAGTTAACCACTTCTGACCTATCCTGCGCCCAGGTGCTGGACACATCAGCATGCTGCAGCTCCCTGGAATGATAAAGGTGAGAGGAGAGGAGGGAAATGGAGGCAGGAATTGAACTAGGAGGGACTTCCCATCATCAAAGACTCCACTACAGAACCAAGAGCCAGGTTTTGGCAAGAGCTCAGCACCCAGCCAGAAGCGCCCATTAAAATCAGTGAGCACTGCTAGCTCTTACTGGCGAAGAGCAAATTCTCTTCTTCCTGCGCCCAGCCGTACAGAAGCACATGCCCTGGCGTGAACCGGCTCTGATCAAAACAAATACTAGTGAAACAGGAGTGCCGGAGGGATGATGATAGAAGGAGGATCAACTGGAGAGACAGCATAGTCCAATGGCTGAGGCTCTGCTCCAACATTCAGGAGACCTAGGCTCTATTCCTGGCTCTGTCAGTGACCCGCTGGGTGCTCTTGGGCAAATCCATTTCCCCTGTGCCTCAGTTTCCCCTTTGACTTGCCTATTTCGATTGGGAGCTTTTGGGGGGCAGGACTGCCCTTTCCCTAGCTGTTCACTGGTGCCCCGATCTCAGCTGGGGCCTCTGGTAGCTATTGGAATATTAATAGCAACAGGAAGAGTAAATCATTAGCCAGGAACAAGGCGGGACAGCAGTTCTTGAAAACCGAGGCCAGTCAGTCTGCAGGTGGAAGCAATGTCTAACTGGCACAATCAGCTTATCAAAATTTTACAAGTGGCAAACGGTTGCGTAAGCCACAGGGCATGGTTACACTTACAGGATTATAGCACTTTTGGTTATAGCGGTCCCTGTATACAGCAATAGGTATAGCGCTATTGCGTGTCCACACGGAGAGACACCAGCGGTATAGCATGGCCACATTTGCGGCACTTCAGGCAGCATTAAGAGCAGCGCATTAGGGCAGGTATCCCACAAAGCACCTTTTCCTGATCAGGAGCAATGCCTTGTGGAAGGGGGGGGCGTCGCTTGCGCGACATTCTGCATCCTGTTCCAACTACCCATGATGCTTCATGTCATATCCCAGCAATCCCTGGGTTTCCATCCACCTCAGGTGCCATCTTTCAACAGTTTCAGCAAGGCGCGCTCTGTCGTCCATTTTCATGTGCTGCAATGAATCCCCAACTGCTGAGGAACATGCTGACGACTGTCGCCAGCACATCTCTGTGTGCAGTGGAGTTAATCCTTGACATGCAAGGTGACAGAGATGGGTCTGAAGACGAGATCGAAGCGGTGAATGCATTTGACACGAAGCTTCTTGTCTCATTAACGGACATGCTCCCGGCCATGGAACGCCGCTTCTGGGCACGGGAAACGAGCACTGAGTGGTGGGATCGCATCGTCATGCAAGTCTGGGACGACGAGCAGTGGCTGCAAAAAACTTTCGCATGAGAAAAGCCTCTTTCATGGGACTGTGTGCTGAACTCACCCCTGCCCTGCGGCGCAAGGACACCAGACTGAGAGCTGCCCTCCCGGTGGAGAAGCGGGTGGCTATTGCGATCTGGAAGCTGGCCACCCCAGACAGCTACCAATCAGTGGCCAACCACTTTAGGGTGGGAAAGTCGACCGTTGGAGTTGTGCTGATGCAAGCGTGCAGGGCCATTAATCGCATCCTGCTACGAAAAATTGTGACTCTTGGTAACGTGCATGACATCGTGGCTGGCTTTGAAGAAATGGGTTTCCCTAACTGTGGAGGGGCGATAGATGGGACCCATATACCTATTCTGGCACCCGATCACCTAGCAGATGAGTACATTGACCGAAAGGGGTACTTCTCTATGGTTCTCCAGGTGCTTGTGGATCACCGTGGGCGTTTTACTGACATTAACGCAAGCTGGTCTGGAAAGGTGCATGACGCACGCATCTTCCGCAACACCGGCCTGTTCAAGAAACTGCAAGCTGGGACTTTTTTCCCAGACCAGCGGATTCCTGCGGGGGAAGTCGAAATGCCCATTGTGATTCTTGGCAACCCTGCTTATCCTTTAATGCCCTGGCTCATGAAACCCTACACAGGGAGCCTGGATAGCAGCCAGGAAAGGTTGAACTACAGGCTTAGCCGGCGTTGAACGACTGTGGAGTGTGTTAAAGCACGCTGGCGCTGTCTTTATGGGAAGCTGAACATGGCTGAGGGAAGTATCTCCGTGGTTATTTCCGCATGCTGTGCCCTACATAATCTTTGTGAGCAGAAGAGCGAAGGCTTCACTCAGGCATGGTCCTTGGAGGTTCAGCACCTGGAGGCCACATATGCACAGCCAGAGAGCAGGGCTCTTAGAGGGGTCCAGTGCGAGGCTGTTAGGATCAGGGATGCCTTGAGGGAGCATTTTGAGGCTGAAAGCCAGTTCTAATGGGAAGTGCAGAGGGATGAAGGGTGCAATCTTTTAATACGAAAAGGCATTTGCTTTTCTGTAGCCATTAATAATCTATGTACACTGAATAAAGGAACCCATTTATTAAAAAGACAATTCATTTATTCAACAGCTGCTTCAGTTGCTCAAAGAAAAGGTTATGATGCATGTGTGGGAGAAGCGGGGGGAGGTGCAATTGGGGTGGGATGGGGTCAGTTAGAGATTGGAATATGTCCGGATCTGAGAGTCTCCAGTGCCCTCAGAGTTGCCGTGTCCTCTGAACCCCATTTGCGGAGGGCAATAAGGCATGTTATTAGGGGTTGACTGCAGTGGATAAGGGTCCTGGGTTTGGGGGTTGTTCGGTGAAGACAGGGGGGTTGGAGGCAGCTGTGGGTGGTAATAACACTGCTCTACAGCCAAAATGCTTCTGAAATAAATGTAGTCAAACTTTACTAATTCTGGGTCACTGAGAACAAAAATGATGCTTAAAATTATTGATTGGCTCTAGTTTTCAAGATATACTATTGGGTCAGTATATACGACCCTTGACATGGGAATGGCAGAGGATAAGCGAGTTATAAAGGGAAGGGATCTCAATTTAAACCAGAAATTACTAAAATACATCTTTGACTGGATCTATGAATAAATCTATGACTGGGTTTGGACAGTACTTGCTTTTTAGGCAAAACAATGAAGATGCAATCTGAAGCTGGTATTGCGTCATACATGATATGAATTGCATCATGTTATTTCTAGAAGTCATGGATGATGCAATCATAACAAAGCTTACATCACTCTGCTGAACAAATTGCCCTATATCAGCTCTAGAAATCATACAGTGTCGTGCTCTCTTATTTGTCAGTGTTTGATTTTGCAAAGGGACACATTTCTGTTTAGCCAAAGTGAGCAGAGATGCCTCGTACTTGTGTGAACAGTGCAGATAACTTCTGCTATGTTTGTGGTGAAGTGACTTTTGCATCACAAAAGCGCAGTATAACCACTATGGTTAAGAAAGCCTATCACCTTTATTTTGGCTGCAAAATTGGAGATCAGGACAAGAGGTGGGCCCCACACATATGCTGCAATACTTGTGCAACAAATCTTCACCAGTGGTTGAACAGGAAAAGGAAATCTATGCCTTTTGCAGTGCCAATGATTTGGAGAGAGCCAACAGATCATACCAGCAATTGTTACTTCTGCATGGTGCCTCCAGTTGGGAAAGGTGTGTCAAAGAAGAAAAAGTGGACTGTGCATTATCCAAACATTCCATCAGCTGTACGCCCAATACCCCCCGGAGAAGGACTGTCGGTTCCTGATGCACCAGAATCATTCTCACTTGAGTCAGACGAGGAAGAGGAAGAGGATGAAACTTCTGGTCCTGAACCATCAATGTCATAGGACCCACATTTTCTCCCATCCTCCTCCTGTGAAACACACCTCATAACACAAGCTGAACTGAATGACCTTGTCAGGGATTTGGAACTACCCAAGAGTAAGGCAGAGCTGTTGGGCTCCAGACTACAGCAGTGGAATCTCCTGGCAGGTGATGTTAGGGTTTCCATGTTCCGTGACCGTCAAAAGGATCTTGTCCTATTCTTCTTCATGGAAGGTGATCTTGTAGCCTGCAACAACATCAATGGTGTGATTGCAGCCCTCAACATCGTTCACGATCCAGATGAGTGGAGACTCTTCATTGATTCATCGAAGATTAGTCTTAATGCTGTTTTGCTGCATAATGGCAATGTTTTGCCATCAATTCCAGTTGGTCATGCAGTCCATATGAAGGAAACCTATGACAACATGAAACAACTTTTGAGGTGCATAAACTATGACCAACATCAGTGGCAGCTTTGTGGCGATTTGAAGGTTGTTGCTCTCTTGCTTGGTCCGCAGACTGGATACACAAAGTACTGCTGTTTTCTCTGTGAATGGGATAGTCGTGCAAGAGATTCCCACTACATCAAGAAAGATAGGCCACTCCGACAGTCATTGGAGCCTGGGAGGAAAAGTGTTCAGCATCCACCACTTGTTGAATCAAGGAAGATTTTGTTACCACCCTTACACATCAAGCTGGGTCTGATGAAGAACTTTGTCAAGGCCATTGACAAAACACAAGCAGCTTTCAAGTACCTCCATGGAAAATGTCCAAGGTTAAGTGAAGCTAAGATAAAGCAAAGTGTCTTTGTTGGTCCTCAGATTCGTGAACTTCTTTGAGATGATGCATTTGACCATGCACTGCGTGGCAAGGAAAAGACGGCATGGAAAGCCTTCCAGTCAGTGGCAATACATTTTCTCAGAAACAACAAGGCAGACTACTACAGGTTGTTGGTGGAAAACCTCCTCAAGGCATACAAAAGCCTTGGTTGCAACACGTCACTAAAGATGCATTTTTTGCACTCTCATCTAGATTTTTTTCCACCGAACTGCGGAGCAGTGAGCAACGAGCACGGCAAGCGATTTCACCAGGACATTGCAACAATGGAGAAACGCTATCAGGGCAAATGGAGCCCGTCAATGCTTGCAGACTATTGCTGGACAGTGACAAGAGATGCTCCATTTAATGAATACAAGAGACAAGCCAAGAAGCGCCAAGTAGACACTGAATAGGACTAAACTATGTTTCTTATTATTTTTTTGCCTTTTGTTTCATAATACATTTTATTTATATAACCCTTTTGCTGATTTTTAAAGTGTTACATAAACAGGACAGGTGAAATATTATCATGTAAAGCAAGCATAAACACATGAAAAGACTTAGGTTTACAGTTTATGATTAAAACTCTACTATCTACACAATATACATAGACATAAAATGTAAAAACTTAAATATCTTAGAAACAGTAGCCAATTAGTTGTTTTAATTGTCATATTTGAATTCAGCACATCAAAATACATAATAAATATCACATTTTATCTCTGAAGCAGACGACTTCTAAAAAATTGTAGACCAGTGTAACCAGATAGCTGATGATAGTGACCCAGAGGGGAGAGAGGGCCAGAATGGGAATGGTTTTGGGGCAAATGATAAAGGGGGCGGAGAGCGCGGTGCTTCTCCTCTTGAATGGCGACAATCTGCTGCAGAGTCTCTAATTGAAGCTGCAGTAATGAGAACAGCTTATTGGCGGTTTCCCGCCAGTGAATCACATTCTCCTGCTGCGCCTTCTCTCTCAACTTGCTCTCATTCTCCCTCCACCGCTGTGCAATTCGATTCTCCGTTACAGCCTGTTGCATTACTTGCTGTACTAGATCCTCTTTGCTCTTTCGTGGCCTCTTCCTCAGTCGCCTCAGCCTGTCAGCTGTTGATAACAGCGATGGCACAGGGCTCAAGGTCAATCCTACACAGAGAAAATGAAACATGTAACAGAGGCTCCCTTTTAAACAGCAGACATGCCAATGATTCCCCCGCATTCCCTGTTTGCCTGTCCCACAGAGAGCACACAGACAACAACGGAGCCCCTGCCATGGTGGGTCCTCTCCAGATGCAGGGGGAATGATTGTTTCCCTGCCGTGCTCTGCTGTGGAGGGGGGAGTGCCAGGAAGTGGTGGGAGCCCTACTCTGAACACTGTCCCAACATTCTCCGTAGGTGTTCGTCCTGGAAGATATGTAGCTGCTGTGGGTCACCAAGGAAGAAAGGGAGGGGATTCTAATGAGATGCGGCTTCTGCCCAGGGCCATATGCAGCTTGCCTCTGTGCAGCAATGCTTCCCCCACCCATCGTAGCACAGTGGTGGGGACTAGTGACCGTGACCAGGATGGGGACCCACGCTGGCTCTCCCGAGAAACCTGTGCAGGCGCATTGCAAGTGCTCTTATTGAGACCTTTGAAGAGATAACTGAAGACGATTACTGCGATGTGATAGACTACATCAATGCACTATTCCACAAGTAGGCAAGCATGCAAGCATCCCTTTCCACTCCAAGCTGCCTGCCTTCCCAATAGAAAAGCAGCTTTACCTCCGCAATCCACTGCTGAGCTGCCCCTTGCAACCACTGGACGCTGCGGCTGGCTGCCCTCCTCCTGGCTTGAGAAGAGCTCCTGGCTGCATGCGTCCTGGGACTCCTCTGTGCCCTGGGTCGCTGCTGCCTCCTCCTCCTCCTCTTCGGCCTCCTCTTCTCCCCCACCCCCTTCACTGGTGGGCTGGGAAGTGTCCGTGGTGGTCGATAGAGTGACCGTGGGATCACCACCAAGTATCGCATGCAGCTCCTTATAAAATCTACAAGTCACCAGGGCTGCCCTGGAGCGGCCGTTTGTCTCGCGGGCTTTGCGATACACATTCCTAAGCTCCTTTACCTTAACATGGCACTGAAGAGTGTCCCGCTCATGGCCTCTTTCCGCCAAGGCCCGTGATATCTGCCCATAGGTATCATAATTCCTGCGGCTAGACCGCAGCTGAGACTGAACAGCCTCTTCTCCCCAACAACTGACGAAGTCCAGCACCTCACTATTGCTCCACACTGGGGATCGCCTATTGCGAGGAGGCATGGGACGTGAAGTCATGATCAATCAGAATGATCACCTGCAAGGATTCCCTGAGAGTACGCCATGCTTGGCTGGAGCAAACAGGAAGGGGATTTTCAAATTTCCCTGGAAATTTAAAGGGCAGGTCTGACGTGTGGTCACCTGAGGACAGGACAAAAGAGTTTGCAAGTGATGACCAGAGTGGCTTGAACGGGAATTATGGGACGGGCTGGAGGCCAACTAATGCGCAGCGGGTGTCCACATTCTCGCTGTAGCGCTACAGCAGCTGCGCTACAGCCCTTATTCCCCATGCGGAGGTGGATTACCAGAAGCGCTATAACTCCAAGGTTATAGCACTCTACGTGACTCGTCAGTGTGGATGGGTAGGAGTTTATAGCGCTCCTGGAGGCTTTATAGTGCTAAAAAGTGCCAGCGTAACCAAGGCCACAGTGACACGCCTTTAGTTTAGATAAAGGTGTTTAATCCTGGCTTCCTCTTTAGATATCACAGACAGTGAGCCAGAGACTTTAGACACCAGCAAGGTCTATTGATTTCAGAGGGGACAGCGACTTGCTCAGCGCCAGCCTCCAACAAATAGCCGGACTGCATGTTATGTGACTAGAGAGAGCGGCTGCATCTTTGCAGACGGAAATGTTTCAGAATCACTGAGGTAATGACTCTCATCAGAGAGACAGATCCTTGTGGGGTTCCACCCTTCCCCCATAAAGAATAGTCTTAAATCGTGAAACGTGTGATGGTTATTTAGCTATGGGGCGGGTGAGTGTGGGGGCTTGACCTATGTGGAAAATTATTAAGAACAAATCTTATTGGGGTGTCAGAGACCCAGATCCAAATCTTGCGTTCTGATCTCAAGGGTATCACAAAACCAACATACCTGAGACCACATGGTCCTTCAGTTCAGATCTGCATTATTCACAACTATTTAAAAATCAATCAAATCGCTTTTCAGGGGGCAGAGGCATGGAGTGGAATTAGGGATTTGTGTGAAAGGGAGAATGTTCAGTTTGACTTTTGGCCTGGCAAGCAGGGCCGTTCATGGCCCAGGTTATCTGGGGCTTGAGGAAATAAGATATCCCATCCAAGCAGAGTTAGCTTCCTCAAGTCCCCTTTTTGCCAGATCTCACTTGGGCTGGAGCTGTGGGGGTGGATGAGGAAGACGACGGTCGGGAAAGTGCAGGGTGGGGTGAATGGATGGACGATTAGAAAGGCTACATTTTGCCCCAAGGAAACCTGTGAGGACCAGTGATAATCTGTGCTGAAGAGGGAGCCATATGGGAAAACACAGAGAAATGCACATACATGGGTTTTGCTGTGAAGCTAAAATAGTCAATATCAGCTTTCTGGGCCGATGCTCCTCTGGTGACTACATTTAAGTTGGTCAAAAAAAAAAAAAAAGAAAGAAAAAAAAGCCACAGTTTCACAGTAAGGATTTCACTGAAAATAGCAGCCCAGTTAGGAAGCAGTGAGGGGGAGGAGGGCGGGGGAGGCCTAGTGAGAAAAACCCAGGGAGAGCAGCTACCTGGCAGAGATTTCAGGGCCTTTCAGTCAGAGCTGACAGTCCTGTTTCCTGCTGTTGAGATGAATTCCAAAAGCCAGTGAGTGCGCGGACATTCACAACACAGCGGTTTGTTCTCAGGAAGCATTCTGCCTCTGCCAAGGTCAACCGACCTGCCAAGCTGCAGTTATGGTCTTGGGCCAGGGGCCCAAAACACGGCACAGGACTGCTGTTTCCAGCAAGACTCGCATCCCGTCCTCAAGTGGCTCGGCGTTATCTCACCAACAAGCTGGTCCCGGCAGCACTTACTCATACCGGATGTCTTTGTTCTTCTGAGGCTGAAGAAGAGAGGGAGGGGGAAGGGAAGAATATAGGGAGTTTTTACCATTAGATAAGGGTAGCCTCAGAGGAACCGATAGGACCATTAGTTGGAGAAATACATTAGCCGGACACCACTAGCAATGCATTTTTATATACTCTTCCATTGTGTGAGAGCACGCATGCGCGCGCACACACACTCTCACTTTCTGAACAAATAACATAGCCACATAGTAAAGGAAGAATGACTTACCATTACCCGTTTTTTTGTCACCTTCCTTTTCCATTAGCCTAAAAAACCAGAACATCCCAAACATTAGCATTGCAGAGGTCTGACAATACAATAGAATTCTATCTTAGCCTGTGGGGACAAATCAGTCCCCAGTGTTGTGGTTTCTGAGGGCATCCTTGGATAACTATTTCCTCTCTGGTGCATCATATACCCAGTGCCTTGTAAGCACAGATTGCATATTGAGTGTGTTTTACCATGCGCCCTTTCCAGTGGTGATCTAATGTTTTGCCTGCATCGATCACCACTGGCTTCAGTTAGCGGAAGGATAACTGTGCTGGAGTGCTTTGCTCTGATAACCGCTTATATTGTTGCAGGAGGCTCCATTAATCCGTAGAGAATGTTTAGTGGTCTAACTGCAAACGGTATTTAGAAGCAATCGCTAGGACCAGCACTGACACTTTCCGTTCTTACACAGGAAAGACAAATTTAATTTGACAAAATTCTCAAAGACCTTACTCCATGGAAACAAACAAACAAAAGCTGATGGTCAGTCAGAGGCCTTGTAATTATTATTGCTTAATGACTCCCAGGTTTGAAATTCCTCACCTCTATGGAACCCCAGCCCACATGAACACACCCCAGCATACATCCTCGATACATATAACTGAGTTCCACCCAGTTTGCTGCATGTGAATTTTTCAAATAGTGCCCGCTCAACAGTGCTAAAGATCCCAGGCCACTTAGAAAGAAAAAGTAGAGATTTGTTCCCATGTCCTGGCCAAAATTTCCTCTCCCTTGACTGTTACACAGGCTGCTGTGTGCTAGCTGTGTTTCTGGCTACTTCCCTCATGCCCCAGAAGTGCCTGCATTTCACTAGTGTGTGAAATGATGCCCATCTGTACAAAAGCCAACATTTTCAAATTAGGATGTATAAAAATAGCCACCTCCATCTATTCAGGCCCCTAAATAAGTGGTCTGAGGTTTAGAGGTGCTGACCATTCAGTTCCCATTTGAAGTCCATCATTTAGGCTACAGTCTAAAATGTGTTACAATTCTTCCTAATGAAAGAATAGTCTTCCAGATGTTCCCAAGTGAAGTATTATTGCCAGGAATAATCCTTATGATTATTTATCCTCTAAGGCTTCATGCCCTTTATTCAGCAGTATTATAAATTATATTATTGTAGGTATTGTCACTAAACAACAAAGCAAACAAAACAAAGAGAAAAAACTTCAATATGGAAGTCATATTTTTTTAATTAAATACATCTTCATACAAGTCAGGCCTCACAGTGAATAAAATAATTTACATTCCCTAGAATTGTGTAGTGTACATTTATTGATGATTGTAACAGAGCAGCAGTTCCACTCTATAAACACAAAGGAGGCATCTCATGACATCAGGTGGATTTCATCACATTTATCTTTAACGCCTTAGGATTTTCACATTGTGTAAATCAATATTCTGGAATTGCGCAAACTTGGAACACATGCAAGAAAGAGCTGGTGGAACTTGTAGGAAGAAGTAAACCTTTTCTGAAGCCCTAGAATGTACCTGTCAGATCAAAGCTTGGAAGGTATGAGACCCTTAAAGGAAAACAGTTTGAATCAGGATCCTACATTAGATATGATATAAATGTATAAGGAACACAAACCCTCATGCTTTGGGGCATAAAACAATCATTAACTTCCTGGCATCAGGAAAAATCTTCATCTGGAGCATCAGGTACTGAGCTCTGACAGGACATTGCACTAGATGAGCTGTTGGTCTGATCAGGAAGGGCAATTCCTCGGCTTTTGATCAGGGTAAAAGTGCCAACCGAGCTCCAATTCTGCTCTGGATTGCAAAGACGAAGGTCTCACTCTTGCGGTTCAATGATTATATTTAAAATGAATCTTGGCACAGATCACGTAGCCATTTACAATTCATTCCACCTACCCCACTCTCTTAATAAACCTCAGGAAAGCGAACAAAATACAGTGGTGAGGGGCACAATACAAGAGCCTGAATAGACAACAACTGTAACCCTGGATCACCTGACAACTCACCAGGCACACTTAATTAACACAAAGTGAAATAGATGGTGGCTACTTTTCTTTTTAATACAGTACAGCGCAAGTGGCCCACGGAGACTGGATGCCTCAACATACAACACTCCATCTGCCAGCCTCCGGGGCTGCACCTCTACAGCAAGGATGAGTGTGGTAATGCGCTTCTTATCACCCACAGCCCAGCGAGGGCAGGAAGCAAATCATTTGCATGGGCAGACTTTAAAGTGATGTTCAAGGGAGCAGAGACACATCAAAGGCTTATTGTGTCGTCTTTTCCAGCCTGCTGCCACACCTGAGTAGCAGATTTGAAACAACACACTTTGGCTAGAATCATCAGATTGTATTTGTTTTGTGGCTACCCAAACACACTGTGTTTCCCCACCTCGCTCCACCAAAATTCCTTAAAGCCAGAGTTCCTTTGAAACATAACTTTGTAAACAGTGAGTGTGGATTGGGTGGGGGCAGAGTTAATCCGGTTTCTATTCAGTAAAGAAGTCTGCATGTCTCTCTACTGCTATTCAAATGCATCTGTAAAGATAACGTGGCACTTCCTTCATCCGCATACTGCACCTGATTCCATGACTTACAGTATAAAATGTGGTGGAATTTTCCCTATCACCTTGCTTAAAAAGCCAAAGTCAGCAGGATGGAAGCTAAAGGCCCAAAATATAGGCAGCAAAGAACATTCCCCCAAATTCTCACTATTCCTCTAATTTTTAAATCCACCATTCTGCTACCAAGAAAATAACCTCCCTGACAACAAACTCATGCCATAAACAGATTCCAGTACAAGGGCCTGAAAGTGCCGCACTGATGTATCAAAACCAGTGTGCAAATTCTCCCTGCTGATGCTCACTTAGTAATGCTGCTCCTACAGTGACTAAGGGCATATCTACACTATGACCGCAACAGTGGCACAGATACAGTAGTGTCATAATGTAAATGCTCCCTACAGTGATGGAAGGGCCTTTTCTGTCAGTACATGTAATCCACCTTCCCAAGTGGCAGTAACTAGGTCAATGGAAGAATTCTTCTGTCCACATAGCTCAGGATAAGCGCTAATGACTTAGGGCTGGTCTACAGTAGGGAGAGGGATCAACCGAAGATATGCAACTTCAGCTACGTGAATAACGTAGCTGAAGTCAGTGCATCTTCGGCCAACTTACCTGCCATCCTCACGGCGGCAGCGGGCTCCCCCATTGACTCCAGCTTGCACCTCTCAGCGAGCTGGAGTTCCGGAGTCAACGGGAGTGCCATTGGCGATCGATTTATCGCAACTTAATGAGACACGATAAATTGATCGCCAAAAGATCAATCACTAGCCGCTGCGGGTAGTGAAGACATACACTAAGTTGGTTTAACCATGGCACCTGAGGTGTGAATTTTTCAAGCCCCAGAGCACAGTAGCTATGGTGACCTAATTTTTAAGTGTAGAGGTGGCTTAAAAGCTAAATAAAAGGGGGCCATGTTTGTCACACAACTGGTGCAAAACACAGCAAGGAAAGTAGTTTTCTCAGCAGGGAAGTGTAAAAACAAACAACAGAAACTGACCAAGCAAACCAACAAAATGAATTAAGATTCTCCATTCAGAGATGAACAGCTGTTTTCAAAACAAGCGTCAATCCAGAAGCCCTCCAAGCAGAATTCAAACATTACAGACACCCTGTTTTTATTGTATACCTATACAAACACTCTAAAGGCAAAATTAGACTGAAGCTATAACTCAAAGTAGCCTCACAGTCTTTTGACCACAGAAAGCTTTCCTCTTTTGATTTGTGGAACTCCGGTATTCGCTTCCTGTAAACAAGAATACAGCTGGTTTAAGTAAGCAATGAAGCATTCAAGCAGGGTATTCTCCACTGCTCTGATTATGGATTTATCGTGGACATGTTCTACCAACCAGCAGCCTTTCGAGAGCATGTGAAAGTGACTAACTTCCTTTAGGCATGAAGTGCAGAATTTATTGCATGCATGTTATCCTGTTTCCTCTGTTACTGTCTGCTACGTGTAACAGTTAATCATCAGCAATACTTACACTTATGAGACTGAAAAACTCTGCCTGCATGACTGACATTCCAATTTTTCCACCGAAAAAAGGTACTTTATCAGCCTTTAATAGGAATTTCACTGCTGAGAATTTAAACACCCACACATGGTTCATTTTATTGCAAAAGTACATGGAAAATTGTCATTTTCTAATCAATTACTTAGGTGGACTGAGGATGGCACAAACACAGTCTGATAAAGTCTGCAAATTATAGATTGACACTCCAACATGTCTAGTGGCTCAAAGTGGGGAAAACTCCATAGAGTCCTCACTTGTAAAGACCCCTGTAAGAAAGAACTATTTCTCCCCCTCTCCCGGCTTGTTGATTTGAGCCCAATTCTGCAAGGTGACTGCACCCTCAATTTATCCTGACCCTCAGTTGGTGTAATTCAGTGTAATTCCACTGTCATAGACTCCAAGCTAGAAGGGACCGGAGTCTTCCACTTAACACAGGCCACAGGACTGTGAGTTACTTTCCGTTTGAACTACAGCTTATCTTTAAGGCACTCAAGGTGGGTGTGATGATATCTTTTACTGGACTAACATTTGCTGGTCAGAAGAGACCAGCTTTAAGCTTACACAAAATCAGTTTCTCTCTCTCACCATCAGGACTAGATCCAAATAAAAGATATTACCTCACCCACTCTGTCTCTCCACTATTCTGGGACCAACACAGCTACAACAACACTGCAAACAGTATATCTTTTGAAAGACATCCAATCTTGATTTAAAAGTCACCAGTGAAGGGGAATCCACCACAACCCTGGGTAAGTTCTTCCAATGTTAATTGCCTCATTGTTAAAAATTCAAAGGCATTACATTATATTTATGCACCAGCAAATGATCAGGCCTGTTACGTTTAATAAAATAGAGAGCACTCAACCCTTCACAAAAGCTGCTTGCATCTCACAGAAGCAAGCCCCAGCACTGCTGTATAATAAAAAATCTGAACTGAAAGGGAATTCTGGGTATCAGGAAATGCAAATGTTTGTACCTAGCACCCCAACTGTAACAAGTAGTCTTGATATTTTGCATTGGAAAAAGACAGTGCTTAAGAGGAAAAAGCACAGCTTGACCCCAGCAAACCTCCACAGAGCCACCCTGGGGATGTTAATACTCTGTCTGTCGCATCCTTCTTAGGAATCAGCAGGAATTTTCACCTCATGCGTTTGCCTCTCCCAAGTAAAGACGGGGAGATCTGTATAAGGAGTTGGATCTCCCCCTCCCTGAGTTTCTTCTTTAGCACAAAGATTTGTAAAGAAAGTTTTAAAATGATAGAGGACAGAGGTCAAAGAGAACCCACAACCACTTTTGGTCTTATGCAGATACGGAACTATGTAAGAACTGCTGATTTCCTGACACCTTTACCCTTCTTGTGGACAAATTAAAATTACACAAGAAGGGTAAAGTAGTAACATTTCAAACCCATCAGTATTTGCCCAATTCCAAAATGAAGTCTAATTTCCAAGAGTTTGGGTTTGTTGCTCATGGATCAGAGCCCCATTTGCAGTAAATCAGCACAGTGTCACCGTGCTCAATGGACCTAATGCCAATTTGCACCAATTGAGCACTGACCCTGACTGTTTAATATCACCCTAGGCTAAAATTTGCCACCCAAGGCCTAAATCCAAGTGTAAAACTTTCTTTCCATTCAATATAAACCATCAGTGACACTGCAACCATTTCTTCCTTATGGGAAAGTGATAACATTTCTGCTTCAAAGGCATTGGGCCATTCAAACCACCACCAGGTTCCTTCTACTTTGCAAATGCTCTCAATTCAGTGTTGCTTTATTGTGTTTAAGTTTTCGACTTGCTTTCCTCACATGCAGCAATCCCAGCACAAAAGGGCTCAACTCCCCTCTCTCCCCACCTACCCCAATGTTTGGTTTTGAGAAGTGAACATGCAGAAAAGTAAAAAGCACTGGCTGTCCCATTCCTCTCCCTCAATCAGCAGCCAGACTACAAAGACAGATTGTTCGGGATTTGGAAGAGGGCTTCTTGTTTTTGTTTCCATCGGTGCTGACACGTGACAGGATATTACTGAAAAGCCAGTTCCGGTGGCTATTGCCATGTTTGCGGATCGCTGCTACATTTAAAACAATGAACAACAAAACAATTTCTGCATCATAAATCACTGCTAGGATTAACTGCTCTGGTTCTTATTCAGTGACTGGCCCACTCACCCTCCACTTTACATTTACTAAGAACAGCTCAAGCCTATTTTGAGAAAACCAGGCTTAGCAGGTTCCTGCTAAGATTTCACAAGAAGATGTCATTGTTCAAAGTCAGAGATAAGGAATGTCACAGAGGGTGTCAAAGGGTCAAGGAAGGAGACCCAGGTGCACACTTTGGAGGGACGTGTTAAGGAAGAATTGTTCGGTACTGGCTCAGGGACTCAAAATAGTTCTTCATCCCAAGTGAGAAAGCAGATGATTCATTCGATGGGTTTTAGAAACATGAGGAGTGCTCCACAAGGGGTTGGTGCCCTCAGAGGAGGCTGCTGAGCAGATTCCTACTGGAAAGGACTGCCACTTCTTTGGGCAGCTAAGATCAAGTGTAAGTAGTCTCAAGTCTCTTGGCCTATCAAAGGCTGTGATCAAGTGTCTTGATGTTTTTGGTCTTTTGGCCTCGAGATGAAAACCTTGTCTGTGTCTCTTGGACTGTGAAGTAAAAACATTATCTAAGTTATATTGTTTCAATTGCCAGAGGTCGCTCCTTTGCCCATTTCATATTTCTTCAGCAAAGTGGAGCAGGTCCACACACATTCCCAGTGGAGGAGCCAGAACACTGCCTGCAGAGTACACACCAACTAATACCTGCAAAAGATTCCCCCTGACACCTCAGACACACACTTCTCAAAACAGGGGGAGGAACAGGGATCCTAGAAATCCATTTGCCGCAGAAAAACGCACAATTGGTGTTTTTACAGAGAAGCTTCAGTTTTTACGCTTTGTGAACAAATAAAAACATACACGAGCATCCCGTTTATCGGGGCCTCCCTTATCCAGCTGTCTGGCGTAACCGAGCTGGAGCAGTCAGCCCCAGGCAGCAGAGTCTGGGCGTCAGCGGATCTGCCGCCGTTCCAATTACATCGGCTAAATGGGATTCCACTGTATAGAATACAGACATAGAAGCATCAGGTATATGCAAGAAATACAAATTGCAATTCTATTAATTTTATTTTATTTTAAGGACTGATGGCACTGGTGGGCTTCGAACTCACTTACAACTTGTAAATCTATCACTGACACGTTGTGTTCAATTGATACCTATAGACATTGTGACTTGGAAAACTAAAGTTCAGTGTTTCATTTCCACCACATAGAAAGGTGGATTTAAAAAAAATTATAGGACAATTTGGGGGGTTTTAATCCCGGAAGACTAGGATCCCTGTTGATCAAGCACCCAGCACAAGTCTCAGCGGGCCAAATTCAGACTTGCATGTAAGCCCCGTGAAGTGAACAGGATTGCATGGGGCGTTAGTGCAGAACCAAACACATGGTCTTTTTTGGCTGCTGAAGTTTCCCTGTACATAGATGTTCCATCCTCTCAGCTCATAAACCAAGGGCTAGTTTAAAAAGCAGGTCCAGAAACTGGTCCAGTGAACAACATGTAAACAGTACACTTCAGCCAGCTCATTACATCAGCCCTACAGACCTTCTCCTCATGGCAGTTCCGCAAGGGGTGGGGGAGGGAGAGGAAGACACACAAACACTTGGTTTAATGCTATTCAGCAATGTTGCTTCAGAAAAAAACTATCAGGAATAGTTGGATTGTGTATATCTACCCAACCAGTCCTCTTCGGCTGCTGGAGCGGCACTGCTACCCACTTGGCGATTCCTGAGAAGGTCTCTTGTTTTAACCAATAGGGGAGACATCCCATCAGATAATCCCTGAATCACGGTGCAAGGCATATGCAGCGTGTTGAGTGCTGATAACCTCACTCTCCTCTCAGGCCAGTGCCAGTGAAGCTAGGAGTCTTGTTACAGGATGCTACCTGTGTCCTTAAAGGATAAGCCAGGTGGTTGCTGAAGAAAGGAACTGTTCTCACTTCCTGGAGGACTGGCTGCCTGCAGAAGGGAAGTAAGAAAGGGAAGTAAGAAAGGGACTGTCAGCTGAAAGTAGAACTCATCATCAAATGGCCTCTGCCTGTGGGGAGCACATTTTCAACCTGGACACCAACACAAATAGCACAGCAAAAATGCACAAAGGAAACTTAAACCACAAATGTTACATCTTGAAAATGTGGGTTTAGTCTTGCCAGGCATTTACACTTTATCTGAGCTTTCACCTATTTGCCGAATGTTACTGTCTCCATTTCTGGACAATGGGATGCTGTTTTAAGGGCTGGTGATTAACACTTTCTTCTTCTTCCTTTTTGTCTTACAGTACAGTAGCAACCAGATGTTCCAGCTGAGATCAGGTACAGCTCATATATATTCTCAGAGAGCCCCAATCCCAGGGAATTCACACTCAGAAGAGCCAAGACAGACACAGTGGAAGAAAGGAAGGAAGAAGTCTTCTCATTTTACAGAGATGGAGCTGAGCACAGATTGGGTTAAATAATTTACCCAGAGTGTCTGTGGCAGAGCTGGGAACTGCGCACAGATCTTCAATCTCAATTCAGTGCCTTAACTGCAAGCCCACGTGTCCTCTCTGTCCAATCCCGCACAAGAGGAAAACTAGCAAAAGCCCCAAAGCTGTTGGCTTTACTCTGAGGGGGCCTAGTTTTGCTTTATGTTACATCTGTGCAGTGCAGCCCCAGTGAATTCCCTACGGATGCAGGGCTCAAAATGAGCGTGGGATTTGGCCAAAGGCATGTGGATACCCCGATGCTATCTGTGCATACATAAGGTATTAAGTCCACGTGCCCCCAGTCACCCCAAAAAAGAAACCCATCTAACCAAAGAGCATGTCTACATTAGGAGCTCAGGTAGGGATAGGAGCCCCAGCTTGAGTCCACATGCACTAGCTCTCATTGCTAAAAACAGTGGTGTAGCCAGAGTGGCATAGGTCAGTCATCCCAAGTACGTAGCCACAGCAAGGTTCAGGAGGGTTTGTACTTTCCGTGGCTAGCCAGTGCCACCACTCAATGAGAGCCAGTGTATTAAAAATAGCAGTGTAGCCATGGTGTCCCTAAAGGATAAGCCAGTTATCCTGGTTGCTGAAGAAAGGAACTGTTCTCACTTTCTGGAGGACTGGCTGCCGGCAGAAGGGGAGTAAGAAAGGGACTGTCAGCTGAAAGTAGAACTGATTCTGAGAGCTAGTGCGTGTGTCTCCATGAGCTGGGAATCACCCTCCTAGTGTAGACGGAGCCTAAACTGGATTTCTTGAAATGTGTTGCCGTTTTCTCTAAAATACTAGTTACATTGTTAACAACAGGCTAGAGACGCCAGTCTGTAGGATTACACTGGCTATGAGCTGTAACGGGCAATCATCTTTCTCTCCTTATCATGACCAATGCTTGGCTCTCATAAAATCTGTGTCACCAGAAACTTGAGAGAGACAGATAAACAAACCAGCCTGACCCAGGGTGTATGTGGGGGGACAATAAGTCGCCCTGAGCATGCAAAAATGAACAGGCCTAGAGGTCTGAAAGAGAACTGGGAGTCAGGAACTCCCATGCCCTCAACACAGTTGCCAACTTTCACGTGGTCAATAAGCTCTCCAACTTTCACAATAAGCCAAAAAACATGCTAATCCCATTTCAAAACAAGGCCAAAACAAGCCAACCCCTAAGAACCCCAACACTCTGAGACTAGATCCCCCCGGCGTGCAGTCCGGAGATTGTGGTGGGCCTGCTGTGCACCCCTGACTTCCCCCCACCCCCGCTTGCCCCCCTTTGCTAGGAGCCGATCAAAAAAAAAAAAGGAACAAGCTACAAGCCAAAAAACTAGCCAATAAGCAACTCACAAGACAATTAAGGCAAAAATAAGCCCAGTTTCTGTGTTTTTTACCATGGGTTTGGCATGTCTGGCCTTCATCCTTGCTGACTCACACTGTGAGTTTGGTTGCTCATTTAAGACCAAATTTTTAAAGTATTTAGGTGCTTTGGAAAATCCCAGTAAACACCCACCTGCATCTTCAGACACTTCAGTACTTCAGAAAATCTGGCCTTTAACCTACGTATCTCAATTTTCCCCTCTGTAAAATGGGGACAAAGATGCACCCGTCTCACAACACCCACGTGACATGGAAGGTTGCGGGGGTTAATTCATTAATATCTGCAAAGCATTTTGTGAATGCAAAGGTCTGTACAAACTCTAAACATATTGAAAGTAATGTTTATGGAAGACACCTGTTTAAAGCCCCTAGACTGCTTTGAGATCTCAGCCCTTACTAACAAGATAATACATAAACTGCAAAGAGTCCCCTATTAATAGCAAAGTTAGTGCCAGGGAAACTGTGACTGATGCAAAAAAATCAGGAAGAAGCCTCTTTCCAACACTCGGGACAGGGAACTGCTTGTTTATGTGATCAGACGTATCCACTGGGCACATAACTGTAAGATGCACACCCAGGGCAGAATTAATACAACTACGTCCAGGTGAGGTCTTAAAGTTCAAGTAGCCCAGGAGTCTGGGCTTCTGGATGCACATACCGAGCAGGGTAGAGAGACCCAAGTGACTTCAATCTCTAATCCTATTCGGTTTTAATGTGATTTTGATCAAAGCCGCACTATACACTGTTTCCCTGGCTATGGGACTCCTTTCAAAGCCCCCACTGAGCACTTAGCACAAGACTGTAGAGAGGACCAATCAGAACCCAATCTTTCATCAGATGCATGCACCCAGGAGAATGAATCACGCTCAGCTCCACGCTCCCTGGAGAAGCTGGACATGTGGACAGCATTTCCTTGTGTGCGTGCATGCTGCACTTTTGCCTTTTCCAGCAGCGCTTCCCTGTAAACAGTAGCGACACAGGAACTGGGGAAGGATTCTGGGCTATTAACACCATTATCGATCCATTCAGGATAGTGTTCCTATCACAGGAAACAGCAAGCACTGATGTCAAAGCTAAAGAGAGGATGTGTGCGGCAGGAATACAATGAGGTCACGCTAGCAGACCTTGCAGCATGACCTAGGGAGTGATGAATATGGGACTGCTCCCCAGGAACTAACTCATTTCTAATCCTGGTTCTGCCACTGACTCACTAGCTGGAGTGCCAGCTCTGCTACTCATTTACAGTGTAACCATAGCCGAGTCACTTCACGTCTGGGCCTCAGTTTCCCCAGCTGCAAAATGTGGTTAATGATACTTATGTACTTGATAGCGGGTGAGGCTTAGGAGCATTGTGAAGCTACTTAATGCTTGCAAAGCACTCCAAGATCTTCTGATAAAGTGCTACAAAAATGCAAATTCCAACGATGATTATGACGTGTGTGTACTAAGTACACAGCTAGCAGGTGCTTTCATATTTATTCATGCTGGTTCAAAAAAAAATTGCCGGAATATAGTTGAGTTTTGGAAAAAAATGTCTAAAAATGTCAGGCCTTGTCTTCACTACAAAAGACAGATGTGTTCTTGAGTTAAAATCCTAGCAAGGACAAGGCAGTTTGTCTTTTTCACACGAGTTAGCAGGTCGAGACACAGAGAAAGATCCCCCATCTTCAACTCAACCTGCGGACTTGTCTGAAAATCACAAAGTGTCTTCTCCTCACAAGGATGCTAACTCGAGTTAAGAATACACCTTTTCTCCTAGTGAAGACACAGCCCTTGGACTCCTTTACATCTGCTGACAAGCACTGACTGCTGTGTAAGCATTTGGGAGTCACACTGAGGAGTCAGAAGGGCTAAGAATATTACAATAGGCTGGGAGCTTCCACCTTCTTGGCCATCACACCCCTCTTCTAGCTCTCCTCCTCTCTTCCAGAGCCTGGACAAGTGACACCAGTTTAAGACTTTGTTAGGCTCACACTCAGTAAGATGAATTCAACGATGATTCGCAGATCAGAGATTATAAAGACCAAAGGGACCCTTGTGATCATTTAGTTGGCCATGCAAGTTACACATAAAGTGGGTGTGAGCTAAGGGAAGTCTAAAGGATTAGACCGAAAGTCTAATTCAGGGGCTGGAAGAAGGTTTAAGTGTCACTAACTTAGATTCACCTCTGAAATTAGGCCACCTTCTATACCAGGGGTGGGCAAACCTTTTGGCCTGAGGGCCACACGGGGCTTCAAAACTGTGCAGAGGGCCGGGTAGGGAAGGCCCCGCCCCTTATCCGACTCCCACCCACTTCCCACCCCCCTGACTACTCACCTCAGAACCCCGACCCGTCCAACCCCCCCTTCCTTGTCCCCTGATCGCCCCCTCAGAGACCCACCCCACTCTGATTGCTCCCCAGAACCCCAACCCCTATCTAGCCCCCCTGCTATCTGTTCCCTGACTGCCCCTGCCCTAGACCCCCCACACCCTAACCACCACCCCCTGTCCCCACCACCTAAGACACCTCCCAAACTGGCTTACCTGCTCAGCCAGGCATGGGACCCCATGGCTTGCAGCGCTCTGCCCAGCCATGCATCTTGCCGTGCTCTGCCCGGCACCCCGGGCCGGTGCTGGGAGCGCAGGGCCACGCAGCTTGCTGCGGTTGGCCTGGCACCCCGGCTCAGGACCCCGTGGCAAGACGTACTTGGCTCGGTCCCTGGCTTGCAGCGCGGGGCCGCGGTGCTATTTACATTGGGCCCGGCCCCGTGGCCAGGAGCATGGGGCCGCCGGGCTTTGCGCACTGGGCCCGGCCCCCTGGCCAGGAGCGCAGAACTTGCGGCGCTTGGCCCAAGGCTGGGAGGGCGGGGCCACTGGCTCCGCCCCTCGACCAAAGCTCGCGGGCTGGATGAAAATGGCCGGCGGGCCACATGGGGCCCGTAGTTTGCCCACGTCCGTTCTATACCAAAAGCAGGCAGGATGTTGGATCTAAATGCTGACATGACAGTCTATAATTATGGGCAGCGTTTTCAGCAGGATAGAATTCATGGGGGTTATATCCAGCAGTGGATAACCACAGTCACATACTGCTGAGACAGTCACAGCACATAACACCATTCATGGAGACGGCTGTAAAGCTTCCTTCTTTCCTCCCTAAACACAGACAACTTGAAGAGTGAGAGTTTTTCACTTACTCTGCCTGCTTCTTGTAGATGATCCCGAAGAGCTAGGCCGACTGGTTTGCTGAGGTCCAGACTGAGAGAACTGTGGTGCAAGGGTTGGGATCTTTCCCTTTCGGGGGCTGGGACTCTGCACTTCAGGAGTGTGGGGGACCCTCCGTTTGCTGGTGAAGGCAGAGGAAAACTCGCTGCTGGAAGAGAGAGGGAAAGAGTTAGAATATTCGTGCTCATGTTTTTCTATCAAAGGACAGAACAGGCTGCAGAACATGGGGGAAATCTAACAGCCATTTGGATACCTGCAGTCAACCAAATCCCATTGTCTACCCTCACCAACGCAGCATTAGATACACTGGCCAAAGTCTAGGGAGGTCACAGACAGAAATGAACATGGAACCCCAACAACTGCACCTACCTTACAAAGTAGACGCCTCATTAAGAAGCCACCTTCCCTTCTATGGCTCTTATGTTTTCCATTGTATACTATTTAGATCACAAACACAGAATCAACGAATCGGAGGTGCTACAAAACTACTGAAGAGCTGAATGTATGCTCTCACATCGTTTAAGACTGCACTATTATTTTGTCTTGTGAATCTCATCTAGGTGTCGATCCTGAAAGGTGCAGAGAGAGATTTCTCAACTCCCGTTCAGGTTAATGGGATTTGTAGGTACTTCACAGGTCTCCCTCACACATGTGGATTATGGCAAGCTAAATTCCCTTGGCTCTCCTGCAGTTGTGTAATCCATGCATTTCTTGTTTGTAGTGTGAGCCTCTTTAACATCTGCCCTTCCTTAAAGCCCTACCCTATGCCCTAAATTCAGTTGTGTTTAGAGTTTAGTCAGAAGGATGCAAAGATAAAGTCTCCTCCTTTCTTAGCCCTCATTTCAGGATCAGTATTCTTGTGAAGGGAATGGGCGATACTAACTAGTGTTAGTGGACAATCTGGAGGCACCTGGCCAGCGATCCAAGCGTTGATCCATGGAGTAGTCTTGCTTTCGGATCTATATTCCTATATTGCTCTAGCCAGCCATACTTCTCCTAACTAGAAAAGACCAAACTCAGACAATTTCAGCATGAAAAGGACAATCACATTTAGGACGAAATAAAATCAGAGTTAAGAGAAGACACCCAAAAAGTGCCAACCAGCCAGCAATCGGCAGTGGGGACGATGAGGCCGCGGGACCCATAGACATCCCACTGAAATGCCACCAAATCCGCGCTTGGGGCAGCAAAAACCTTAGAGCCACTCCTGCAACTAGCAGTAAGTAATTAAAGCGGTAGCCAGCGGGCCTCTTTTGCACAATCAAAAGAAGCCATTGTGATGGGTAGAAAGAATGATTAGGAGGATTTGAAGACATCTAATCTTCCACTCTGGATGGAATGCTGCTGAGTCATCAATGATTAACTGGTCCCTGGGCGGCTGTTTCACCTTTTGCAGAGCGAACTTAGCAAACATTTCTTTTATTTTTTAAATTACATTAATTGTCTAGGATTTTGCTTTTGCAAACACTACCTCTAAGTGACTTGCTAATCAGTCAGTTAAAAGTCTCCTCTGAACCATCCTTGCAGCAAGATCACTCCCAGATTGTCATTTATTTGCCTCTCTTTTATTACTCTTGGTTATCATTTCAAAAGATCATGCAGAT
This sequence comes from Dermatemys mawii, assembly GCA_007922305.1. NCBI lineage: Eukaryota > Metazoa > Chordata > Testudines > Dermatemydidae > Dermatemys > Dermatemys mawii. The sequence continues at coordinate 11,389,203 of ML677401.1, forward strand.
GATATCCAATGTAGGGAAAGGGCATTTACCAAAAGAGGACTCTGATTGGCCAAAAAATTCCAAGCCATGGTACTATTACAAAAGATCACAGGAATTTAGAACCAACAAAAGTGATTTAAATGTTCCTGTCCCAAAATAGTTTCACTGTCATCTCCTGTTCGCAATTTTTATCACTTGGTTTCAACTTCTTTAGTTTTTGATATTCTAGTGATGTGCTTGTTACAGTTCTCAAATGTAGATAATCATTAACATGCTAACGATTACCAAAAACAATCCTTAAACAAGTGAGCTTTCCTATTCTTCAGTCCCACATACTTAATAACAAATATCTAGATGTAAAATTCTGCATGTTAAAAAGTCCTTGAATGGCTATTAAGGATCTCCCTGAAAATTAGCTTCAGGACCCTAAATAGCTATACTGTAAAAAGCACACTTACAGACAAAGCAAAACAGAGCAATCAGAATTAATGTCTTCACAAAGGCACAAGTGCAGGAGGACAGGGAATAAACATGAAATATTAGTACTTAAGGTACAAAATCTCCCATGTTGAAGGCAAAATACATGGAGCATCTGGCAAGTGTTGATAGTAGACCCCTGGGTGCTCATTGTACCTCAGCCAAGTATCAAATATCAAATATCCAAAACTCGATGAAAACAGAATTAGCCAAAGATCTCCCATCGTCTAGGATAGCAACCGGCTACTGTGCGTAAAATAATTAGTTTAACTAGAGAGGTGCTGAAGACAAATATGTCATGGGAAAATATTTAGCAGTGCCTCCTGTTTTGCCTATAACTCCAGAGGTGTTAACTGGCCCCTTCACCTTGAATAGTCTCTTACAATGTGTGTTAACTACTTACGCTAAACAATTTGTTCCACCTTGTATTTAGCTGTGACACCCTCTCGGAGTGCCTTTTCCGGACCTCCTGAAGAGCTCTGTGTAAGCTAGAAAGCTTGTCTCTTTCACCAACAGAAGCTGGTCCAAGAAAAGATATCACCTCGCCCACCTTGTCTCCCAGCGGAGGAGTTATGACAATATGCATAGAGAGTGTTCATCACCCTTAGCATTACATCAAAACTTAAATCTTTATTTAGAAGAAACAAAACCATTTGCTTTCCCAGTAACTGTAAGGTGACCAGACTGCAAGTGTGAAAAATAAGGATGGGGGCAGGAGGTTATAGGAGCCTATATAAGAAAAAGACCCAAAAATCGAAACTGTCCCTATAAAATTGGGACATCTGGTTACCCTATCCCAGTAGCAGGTGGCCTGAACCAAAGAAATAACTGGAGAAGAAAGACTCAATGATCAATCAAGTGATGTGATAGGGTTTGAATGTATGAAGATTACTTAGGGCCTTGTTTTCTCCCGAGAAACTACAGTTGAATTTCTAGATAATTTCACTAGAAATTTAAAAATGTGACATTAGGGAGGTATCCAGACTTTCTCTTTTTTCTGCAGGTGCTGAATGAAGGGCCTGAGATATTAAAAGAATACTGCACTTGCTCTTAACCAAATATAAATACAATTTCAGCCAGTCAAAAGCCAGCTTATTTACAAGTGTTCAATATACTATTAAATAAAGACAGACTTTATTATACATAAATTAGTTTTTGATTGGCTAAAACCACAACAGGTCTCTACTCGGCCAATCAGAATGTCGCAGATTGTCATTCACTAGTTAAAATGATAATTTGTTGTAATGGAAATAAAATCATTGCAATATGAACGGTCAGAGTCAGTGGGACTCATTCATTTCTCAGTTTGGTTTAATACCAGTGTAAATTCAATGGAGTTATTCCAGACTTACATCACTGTGAGCAAGAGAGGGCTCAGGTCCAGGGTCCATGGCGTTGAAACAAAACAATTCTGCTTCACCTCAGTACATACTTTCCATATATGCCTTGGCATATACGTAGCAGGGAGAAGATTGCTTACAGTGGGCAAAACTAAGACGGAAGCAATGGTCCATTCACTCTGTTGTTCATTGTCGGAACTAGTTCATTTAAATATTTATCCAAGGGAGGAAATGAGACATTGGAACAAAAGGCATGTTTGGTTACTGTAGAAGCACCATATTGACTTAGCACCTCTGACGGAGAAAATCCAGTACACTGCTTGTTTTGCAAATGGCTACATTCCAATATCCAACTTTAGGTTGCTTTTGTAGATATAAATCACTGCAAACATGGGGAAAAGAGAAAAAATCGCCTCCTGGGTGAGATTTCACTTTCCCATCTCCAAGTAGAGACTCCTCTAAAACAAGACCTGTATGTCAGTAAAGAAAGGAATACCCCAGTATTACAGGTCATAAGCTACTATACGGAGCCAGAGAGTTACTTCTGGTGACTCAGTAGACAAGGTGAGCCCTATTAGCTTCCACCCAGGAGGATAAAAAGGGACCAGGTATCCCACAGAGGCAAAGGAAGGAAGCTTAAGCAGAGATTTGCCTTTTTTTTGGGTTATTTATTAGTAAACGCAAATCCCGGGCAAGGGTTAAGTTTGGACATTAACCCAGAGCGTGCGTGTACACATTGTGTGGAGAATGGAGTGGGGATGCTGCCAGTTCACAACTAGTTGCACTCCAGAGTAACTGAAAAACAGCCGGCTTGTCTGACACAGGGGAGGAAATGTGGATCCTTTCACATATTTCTGAGGTACTGTTCGCGTTTGTAATGTTTCCTCATGGAGATGGGCCATTCAGAAACATAAATAATGCTGCTGCTGCAGGGCAATAGAATCGGACCATTACATGCCCCAGAAGTGCTAACTTGTTGGCAACAGGTAATTTCTCATATCTCAGCCTGGGGACAATGCAATTGAGAAATTGAGGAAATAATAGGGAGATGTATGCAACACAGGAACACAAAGCTCTAGTCACGGAGCCCAATTCCCAGAAGGGTGAGTACCCAGAGCTTCAACTGAAGTCTACAGGACCTGAAGGGCTTTAGAACCTCTGAAAACTGAGTCCCGATAGGCTTGGTATATCCTCTCCCCAACACATCCATACCCGGCCACTTCAGCATCTATCCTCATCCACTCCACATTCTCTTTTGCTTCTGAGTCACTGCTTCAAATTCGCCTCAAGTCAGACAGCAGCAAAAGTTATTGCCACCTCATTCTTTGAGGGAATTTGGAAAAAAGAGAGTGGGTCTCAGGGTCCAGTTCCTAGTCGACAAGGATTCTCAACCCACCGAAACAGCCTCACAATTGCAGTTCCATGACAAACCCTTGCAGAGAAGCCAAGTGGTGGCGATCCCTTCAGGTTAGGGATGGAGCACATTGATGGAGGAACATGCCCGGCTGCAGTCTTTGGCTACCCTTCGATGCGAGGATGATGTCTGCCAAGGGGGCTCATCGGTGGGTTTTTACATGGCTGACGAGCCCAATTTGTGCCCTGCAGGTTTTCCCACAGAAGTACTCAATGGATAACTCAAGGACTCGATTCCTGTCATGCTCCAAATGGTCCTGGCTCCTGATCTACGTAATAAATGTTTTTTCTGCACAGTAAGTCATCTAAGGAAGGGATTGGGATTTTTTCTTTTTTTTTCCAGATGACAGTATTGAGAATTTTTAGATTTCTTCTGTTCTGGCCCAGATTTTTAAAAATTGAATAGCTGCCAATGGCAGAACTCAGCATATTTTGTTTGGCGAGCAACATCACAGCTATGTCACACCACACTACATCATACATTAGTTGGCTTCACAATAGTATGGAATTAGCTGGTAACCACCCAGACTACTTCCCCGTTTCTTGATCTTCAGCACTTTAAAATCATACCTGTATGATTGCCTATTAGCTTTGTCCTGGACAAAATCAGTGGATCGGGCAGACAGGACTTCAGTAACTGCTGGGATGTGTTGATCCGTTCTGAGACCCACTGAGAACGCCTTGGATGAGTCTGTTTCAATTGCTGTTTGAAAAGAGGGAACGTTTCAAGGCAGAGGTGTCACTTTACAAATTACAAGTAAGCGCTGTTAGTCTGTTGGAGTCCCTCTCACACAAGGAGCAGTCACCCAAAGACCTCACTGTCAGTATCACGTTATGACATTTGCTCTTGAAACCAGATTGCTCACCCCCTGCCCAGCACCAGTATAGAATGTATAAATCAGACTTGTGCATGAAAGGACAAGTCAGTTTCCTGAGAAGAGCTCCAGGGACTAAGATGTGCAAATCTAACTGCAGTGAGGAGACACTGGTGGCTAAATTCCCTCACTTAGAAAACATGGCCCTGAAGCATTTTCATTTGGTGCTCTTCCCTCTCATAAAAGTGTACCGCTCTCATGTGCTGAAACAAGGGCACAGACGGGACACTTTCAGACAAGCACCAGACCAGCTGGAGAGAACTTTCTATTAGTGTCTCACATTCTGTGAAAGAAGTGCAATGACCAGACCCGGAGAGATCACAGGGTTTTCGCTTGAAGATTGCAAACAGGTGTCAGGGGTCCTGACTACCCTGTCCTTACCATATTGCTAAATGGAAGGGTGGTGGTCTGATCAATATCCTACTTAGATAGGAGGGGGATTCCCAGGTGAGTGAAGGTCCAGGTATGGAAGAACATGAGAAGCTGCTTTAGGTTAAGAAAGTGGACAAAGGTTTGTTGGGCCAAGGGCAGGTGCTTCCTTGTGACTCTGATTTGCCATGCTGGATTACACTGATCCATCCAACTGTTCATCTGAAGCTTTCGTCTCACCCAGCCCTTCACTCCTGGTCAATCCTGATCATTTTAGAACTCCACTGCATCAAACCCAATGACACCCCCAACCCTGGGGCTGTTCAAAATGAAGCTGGAAAATGATCAAAACTAGCATGATCAGGTTTCCAGTACACCAAGGGCAACACTTAACTAACTAAATGCCGTACTGCAGAATAATATTACTGGGTGACAAGAAAGCTATTAGAGGGAGCCCAATTTTTATCACACACACATGGAAAAGTGTTACGGGGGGAGGGGACGGCAGTCTTTTGTGCACTAAGATTTGTAGGTTTGTTATTTCATGTGATTATTCTGCATATTGGTTTTGGCTCAGCCTTTTCATGGTAATAATTTTCCATAGGATCACAGTGTTGTCAACACATCGGAATGCACCAGGGACCCAATCCAACTTCCACTGAATTAAGTAAGTGTCTTGCCACCGACTTCAATAGGAGTTGGATCAAGCACCAAGTTCTCCCTCCTTGCTTCTCACCTCTTCCATCCCCTTTTCCTTTCTGAATCCGAAAGATCAGGGGAGAAATGGATGAGCAATCATTTATTTTGCAAGCTCTGACACCTGCGGCAAACCCTGGGGAACCCTTATGACAACAGTACTGGGCTAGCTGCATGACAATTAAAAAGAAACAGGTCTCTGCTACACCAAAAGGAATTACTTTGCCTGCAAAAGTATATTATACTTATATGTTCACAGATACATATGTAACACATTCCTGTTTAGTGACCTCCCCTCCTAGGAAAAGAGATACTGCAAATCATGTAGTCCTTTTGATAAGCTATATATTAAATACATTCATATGTACATCATCTGGATAGAACCTACTAGTAGATTTTGGTTTAGATGATACATTGTACCAAGCTATATTTATCTGTGGAGATTCAAGAGTTAATAGCACTTCTTCCAAGGGTAGGGGCACTAATTCCTTTATCCTTGTCAAATTAAAACAATAGCATTTACATTCTGCTCTTACCTAAATTTCCCATTGCTTAACATGCCCCTATTAGCCAACTGCTGTATAGTATTTCTGGCAAGGAATGGCTGCTGCATTTCCACTCCAGAGGTGGCTGTATTTCAGGGGCAAAATAATATCTAAACATGTCATTTATAAGACACTTTGGGCTCCTTCAGACTAAACTGTCCCTTAGAAATAGATGGACTATTTCTCAGAATCTGTATCCAATAGAGGGGTTCACCCTATCACACATTTTTAATCAGCAAATAGCAGCACTTTCGATGTCTAATTTGATTAATCTCCTTTACGAAGTTTGAATATTTAAAAGATTGGTTTTTCCTCAACTTAGGAAAATTGCCAAGTCAGCAGGTTTCCTATTAGCTTATAAGGTCTGATGTTCTGAACCACTGTTTCTGGCCAGCTGATCTCTGCAGAATGTTTTTGTTCTGTTCCTATGTGCTATTGTGAAATCTGAGGCTTCAAGACCATGCCTCTCATTATGACAGAATATACGGAGTGCTCAAATGCATGCCCTGAGCTGGAACTTCATATGCTCCTATTGTACCCCTTACCCTGGGTTAAGCCTATTATATCAGCTCTGCATATTATGCAATCAGATTCTTGTCTGTGAAACCTTGGTTACTCTTCTCAAAATCCCTTTCATTTCCTTTTGGAAATTTAAAAAAAATATGCCATTTCTTTACTGATTCAAAGCATATTTTTTTAGCGAAGCAAAGACATCTTAGTCCGTGACTTTTTAATAATTCTGCACTGCAGGTGCAAGACACTTTAATTGAAATCCTAGCACATTTTGCTGTTAGTCTCTAATTTACACTGTTGAATTTACCCCTGCATATAGGCTGGTACCCCACTACCTTGATCAGTAAGCCGCGTGCCCTTCCTCTTCTCAAAGGCAGGCCCAGATGAGTTTCTGTTAGCTTCCATTCAAGTTGCAAGGAAAGAATCTCTAGCAGCGCCTTCCATGCTGTTGTTCTCTACAACAGGGCCCTTGAAATGCTGCCCAGCTGAGGGCAGCTCTGGCAACTTGATAGGGACCTAAGGGCCACAGCTAATTTAAATAATACCAAACGGATGTACAGATGTAATCACAAGGGGGGAGATGAAGGGGATATGCTGCCCTCTCCCTCCATACTTTTTTACTATCCTGTTTATATCCCTCCCACTCTGCAACTGTAAACTTAATGGGTTCCCATCCTCACCCACATTTATCATTTCAGAGTAGCTGTGAAGGTGACTGCAGCTGCCTTCCATAGTAATAGAGAGGAGACAATAGGTCCCAGCAACAATTCATTTAGGCCCAAGCAAAGGGCTTATTTGAGGATAGTAATATTGCCTGTTGGAAACTGTAGACTCTGTGGACTGCAGTTCTGTTTGATTCAAGATGGAACATGGCTTTCTGGGACCTGTAGTCTGTAGAGCACAGTTTTATCCAGCTCAAGATGCCACAATGCATACTGTATTTTTGGGCCCTTATCTCTTTGGGTGGCTGCTCTGCTTGGATCAAGATGGAGCACAGCATGCTAGGGGCTCATAGTTTGCCCCTCCATACCAAAGAATAAGTCAGCGGCAGACCATATTTTAGGACTTCACAGCCCAACCACGAGGCATCCCCTTCTCCAAATGTCTGACCCGCTTAAGGGACAATCAACAGTAGCATTCTCAGAATATCCGACCCGGTTAAGCAACAATCAACAGCAGCATTCTCAGAATATCCTTACATGCAGAGGAAATACAAAAGTTGGAAGTGCTGGACCTGCTACCGCTCCGAGTGGGAGGACGACCGTTCTGCATAGACTGGAATTTGCCGTCCCCGCCATTGGAAGAAATGGCATCATTTTCTGGCCTAGAGGAGAAATGAAAAAGCAGGGGGATAAATGATTACAGCCTAAAAAAGCTGCATGAGAATTACGATATAATTTCCAGGAAAGATACAGAAGAAACAGAAACGTGTATTTTATGTTGCAAGCTAGTGCTAGGGGCACAACTTAATTGTATTTTGTCTGTACTACACAAATCAGATGATGTCAGATATACTTGACATTAGCATTTTTTCCTAGTGTAATAAATAGCTTAGGAAGGAACCCACAACTTGTGACAGTTTGGAGAGACAAAACAGCAGTGGCCCCCTCACCAGAGACAGTGCCCATGACTCTACCAGGTTTCCCGCAGCATGCTTTTTCAGGAGTGTAAAATTTGTTTCTTAATGTTATAGGGGTTCCACACAATGCAAGATCAAAACATAACTCAGTATTTTAACTTAACAGCTATAGAATTAGCTCTCTTAACTTTTTGGATAAGGCTGGTTGCCAAGAGAGGAGAGTTGCTGAAAGAGAGGAGAGAAGATAAGATTGCTTGGTAATCAGATGGGAGTGAGAGGAAGCAGTGGGGGTGGGTTGGGTGGACAAAGTACGAGGCTGGGAGAGAAGTTACCCTGAGCTGAGAGTTTCGTTGAAAACTCATGGCAAGATCAGGCTAAGAGACGTCTAGTTAGAAAAGGGCCTTTCCAAAGAGGTGGTTAATAATTGGACCACTAAATCAGTTTCTAAGGGAACAGACAGAGGAACATTAAACAATATGAGATCACTCAGGAGGGACAAAAAGTGAGAGGTCTTTAAAAAGAACTCTCCAGTATTTCCTGGCCAGAGCATCCCCTTATGCTTACAGTGGAGACTGAGGGCTTGTCTATGTGTGGACAATCAGGAAAATTAATACAAATTAACTAAACACATAAAATTAAAGACGATTGGTTAAACTGTATTAAGTCCCAGAATGGCCATGCTCTTCCAAAATTAAAGTGGCTTTAATTTGGTTTAGTTTAATTCACTTCCAAAGACCACTTTAATTCTGAATGGGAGTGCCCATATATGTTTAATGCAGTTTGACTAATACACACCTTTAGTTAATTGGAAGTAATTTTCCTGAGTGCACCCTCCAACCCCGTAGCCAAGCTGTGAACTGAATGAAGGCCATGCTAATTCTGAATAAATGCGTCCACACAGGGTTTAATGCCATTAATCCACTTTAAATTGATACTTTTCGTTAGTTTGGATTAATTTTCCTGAGTTTCCCCATGTAGAAAAGCATCAAGGGGTAAAACTTGTCATATTCCACAGCAGTTTGATACAATGCACTTAACTGATTTATAATCAAATATAGTTCAAGCTTTTCTCTTCATGTCTGGACTGCTAGAATTTGAACAATTTTATTGCTTTACTCACAGAAGGGCATCCTATTAGTTCTTATCCTCTAGTAATCAATTTAATTTGCTAAAATAAGTTAGCTGGGTATAAACTCCATTAGATCATGTCCTTTCTTCTGTAAATCCATTTTTCTGGTTATTGCCTTTCTACTCCAGTTGTTTTCTTGCCCACAGAAGTTAGCTATAGAGGGTTTCACTGTGAAATGCAAACCTCCCTCATGCATGCTATTAATGCCCTCTTTCCTATTTTACGCCTTGTTGGTGCTTAATAGGTGCTTTACCATCTGACTTAAAATAGTGACATTTAAATTTCACACAGTTTTTAAATCAGCAAAAGCAAACAGAAATTATTTGCAGTTTTGCAACATGGGGCAAAGAAAATCTGGGGAGGCTGCTTTGCATCATCATTATACCAGTGCAGGACTAATTCTCTCAACTATTGCAGCTGCCTGTACCCAGTAGGTTTCTCAGCAATCAGTCATTTAGTTGCATTGTGAGATAGGAGCAGGCTGCAAGGCACAAGTCAAATTGTGTCACAGTCAGCCCGTGGCGTGGAATCAATATCAGGCAGAGAAGCCTGGGAAGCCTTGATGAAATCTTTAGAAAGGAATCAGTTCTGGGTTATTACTTGTGTGGAAGTGAGTAATGGCATGAGTTATTTAACCTCATCTAGGGACCAGCTGCAGCCTAGAAATGAGTGCAGTGGAATGGAGACCTCAGATCTATTCCTAGCCCTGCTACTGATTTGCTGCATGACCCTGGGGCAAGTCATTTCACTTTGGTATGCTTCATCTTCCCCATCTATAACATGGGATAGTGAGGCTTAGCCACCTTTGGGGCATTTGAGAGCTACAGTTGAAAAGCACTACATAAGCATTACATTACAATGATCGTAGATGCCACAGAATGAATCCAGGTTTTCTAGCTTACTGCGGGTAGCAGAAATTATAAGGGAAGGGGAACCTTCGAACACATTTGATGGTGTGCTGGCCAGTAGCAAAGTGGCTTTCATCTTTAAAATCTGTACCCTGCTTATGCTGTGAAGAGGAACTAAATTCTATAATCACACCTCAGCCACTTTCTTCATAAATTTACCCGAGAATAGTGTATAGGCAAAAATAGGACCTGGTAGGCCAAATTCTTCCCTGGGATACCCACATACATTTTCAATGTCTGAAATGGGTCTGCTTGTTTCATATACCATGCTCAGTTTTTACATCCTGAAATGGTGAAAGTGTTATGCATTCAACTAGAAACTGATTTTGTCAAGGTTCTTGTTAGTGTCTTTATAGATATACATGTACCATAAATGTTGCCCTCTACCATTTTTCCCTACTTTCTGCTTTCATATTTTACCTTTGTAACTGTTTTAATCTAATAAAGCATCTTGTGACAGTTTGTATGAAAGAAAGTACACAATAGTCATATTATAGTCAAGTAGCATATGGATACTACAAACATTATTTGTATTAAATGAGGCTTTAGCTCATATCAAAGTGATTTTGACCTTTGGGTTTTGTGCAGTAAAGATATTGCAAATAGTCTTGTTGCTTATTGAAAATGCAATTTTCTCACTGGATACTATGCAGTAAACCATTCTCTGCATACAGAAACTCAGTGTGAACTTGTCAATCTACTGATATTACTCCCCAAACTTTGCGAGTGTAAAGGAAGCTTTAAAAGAAATGACCACTACTTGTCTGAAAATGCTACTTATTTTTACAAGTAAATGAAATATTTTCTCTGTAATTTCTCTGTTTGTTTACTTTGTACATTTGGCAGCTCTGTCTTTAATCGGTTCCACTGTTTGCCCATTTAGAGTCAGTTTCCCTATTTGTGTGGGTCTTCCACATGTAATGGGAAAGAAAAGCATATCAAGAAATAGAAAGATGTGAAAGTAAAACCAGAAAAACTGACTGGAGAACTTAGATATAGAACCCGAAACTCAAGGTAACGAATTTTTTAAAAATGCCTAGATTTTGACTTGACGTTTTCCTGTCTAATTTTAAATAAAATAAAATAAGTAAAAAGCTATTTAACTATGTTGTTGATCTAGTGGTTTTTGAGGTACCATATTCCATCTTACTAGGAATGGTTGGTAGTCTCAGTTTGAAAAGTGCACACACAAATGGATACGAGAAATCCTCAAGACAGACTACTCCTCAACCCTGTATCATGGCTACTTGGATTTGGTACAATCCAAGACTGCATGCGCCTGAAAGAAGAAAAATTAGTTAAACTTGTTCCTTGTTGTGGGATAGGACACTGTCAAATTCTCTACCTCTCCCATAATGGAGATGAAGAGGAGAAATCCCATCTCAAGAATGAACTAGGCAAGACTTATTTTGTTTAATAAAAGAAAGCTTGATAAATATCATGTCTTTGGAGTCCTGGAAATCTCTTATTTCCATTTGCAAAACAATATCCTACCACTGACTTCAGCTACACTGAAAGCTACAACCAGAAGTCACAGATCTCCCTTTCACCAGATCTCTTTTACTTATTATTTTAAGTAACTTTCACATTTACAATTTTTGTCTGTCTTAATTTCTGCTTTCATGTAAGGGGAGCAATTGTCCCTAGAGAAGATTGTATTTTCTGGCTTATGAAGTGGAAGATATACTGGTATTTCAACTGCTGCATGGAACTCATCCACAGAAATAATTTTTTTATTAAAGCTAATGTTAAAAAAATTATATAATACATTGGTTGAGAAAAGAGTGTTTGTACATCTGTGTATAGTGCTTAGATTACTCACAAATACAAAGTTTGTTTTTAAAGTCATACCGTGTATAGAGTACAAAATCAGCAATAACCCAAATTTAGGTGAATAGATTTAACAATATGGTTTAGATATTAGAATTCAAATACTCAGGGTATGGACACACAGGATTTACTGCAAGCTTACGCCAAATGACTCTGTGGACCCTTCTTTGATTGCATTTCTCACTCCCTTTCTTTTTCAAACGTTCATCATTTTAGGTAAAAAACCTGTAAAGAATGACAATGGCAATGTACTTTCCAATACGGAGGCTTTATTTTTTGTATATTCAAATTACATTATTTTGGAGTAAAATTCAAAGGTAAGGAGAAAAAATCCAACTTTCTGCCTCATTTGCCCAGACTTACGTTGGGTATGCAGCTCTGTGATAGCCCGGGGTGACTGGTCTCTGGAGAGGCTCATCTATGCTCTGATGGACACCAGGAAACAGCTTCTTCTTCACTTTTGGTGTATGGGTCATTATCTAATAGACAGAAGGAGGAAAGAGAAGGGAAACTGAAGTCATTGGACAGAGATATGAAGATATTTGAGCATCAACCTAGATTTGTATCCTAATGTCACTGAACGGGACCTGCCATGGATTACCGCATGTCTCTTTCTGTTCCAAGCCGGCTCAGTAAGGTGCAAGTTTGCCCTTCCCAAGCCCATCTTATTTCTGCTGGATAGATGTTCCTCAGCAGATAGTAAGGGATTGGGGCTGAGTAGGCAGGTAAAAAGCTGAGTCTCAGACAGCCTTATACGTAGCACACAGAAAAAGGCAGCCGTTATAATTAAATGTCTGGGTATTAAATATTGATTGAAATGTTAAAATTAAATACCTCACCAAACTAATTCAGTATTTTAGAATCCCAGAATGGTACTTACTCCCAAATACTCTGTTGTCAGCAGCTTCTCTCCTGATAGCTCTCCCAGCTGAGGTTGTAACACCTCATCTTTGTCCAGATCAGCCTCCATTGTATCATGGTCCTCCTGTTACAATAATATACCTCAATTATTTGAGCCCAGACCCTTGGGCAGCTTTCATTTCCAGTCTAAGCATTTCATTTTCATTCCGGCAGTTATTTGTGCAATACACATTTAAAGCATAAACGACTCTTGTTACTACAGCTGCATATGTGAACTCATGTGTGTGTGAATTTTTGTGTGTGTGTATGTGCATGCGTGTACATACACACTTCTCCAAGCATTTGATTCAATCAGAAATAAATACAAATAATTCCTCCCAGCAACTGCATAACCTTAGCAAGGCTGGAGGAAAAAAATTATAGCCCTGACGGGCAGCTCACCTTGAAATCTCAAATTCCCAAATATTCTCAATAATAAAAAACTTGGCACTAATATTCATTACTTTTAACGAAGAATAGTTCCCCTCCATCCTTCGAAGAACATGACAGATCAGCACCACAACAGAACTAAAGGAAAGGTGGTTTGGCTTTTTAAAAAGGTTGTAACAATAAATCATTGCATGGAAAAGTCAATTAATCATTCTAGGAGAAGTTACTTACTTTCTATAGCAACTGCAGTTCTTCAAGAGGTGTTGCCCTATTGGTGCTCCACATCAGATGCGCATGGGCCACACGTGTCTTTGATCAAAGATTTTGGGTAGCAATGCCTACTCAGCTTGCACATAGGCACCAGACCTCCTTCTGTACCATACTGAGGATATATAGAGCTGTGTGGGCAAAACACCCTCAATTCCTTCTCTGTTGCAAAGACCTGTGAGACGAGACTCAGAAGCAGAAAGGAAAGAGGGCATGTCGTGGAGCACCCACAAGGGGACACATCTCAAAGAACTACAGTTACTGTACAAGGTAAGTAACCTGTCCTTCTTTGAGTAGTGTCTCTATGGGTGCTCCACTTCAGCTGATTCTGGAGCAGTACTACTGGAAAGAGAACAGAGCTTCAGAGTTGTATCTAAGGGCAGGTCTACGCTACCTGCCCTACACTACAGGTCTACTGTTCCCTATTTTTCCTAGATCTACTCCTGAAGGTCAAGGAGATCTTGCAATTACACTGGCAATGTCCATTGCTGACTGGCATAGATTAATGGCCAGTGCTTGAATCCCAGAATATCACTCAGACGACAACCCCTGAAGGAGACCCCTCAGATGGGGGCGGGAGAGGAAGGGATGTCTAATGGAAACAAACTCTTAGTTAACTAGAAGAACTACAAAACTATAAACCAAAAGGAGCAAACTAAAGTAGACTTAGAACCCAAATGAGTTAAAAGCCAAAGGTTAAAATTGAAGGGGGAACACTATAAACACCACCTCAGGCCATAGGGCAGTTGAGAAGGAACTGAGGACAGTTCACCTGCACAGATCCATATATCCTCAGGTCAGAGCACAAGAAGGTCTGGAGCACATGTGTAGAATGAACAGACCTTGCTAGCCAAAACCTCCAATCAGAGGCACATGCACATCTGAAGTGAAGTGCCCATAGGAACACCCCTTGAAGAACTAGGTAAAAAGCATTGACCCAAAACCCATCAACATCAATGGTGACTATCTATTGACTACAGGAGGCTTTGGATCATTCCCAAAGAGAGAAAAAGGACAGGACAAGCACCTTTACAAGAGCATGACAAAGTGAGGAAGTAGGTTTCAGTCAAGCTGGGAAATAACACTGTCATGGGATAGTCCCAAGAAGAGCATCCTCCTGGTTAGGCCATGGTACAGCAGACATGTCTGCCCTGATTATCCCTTTCAGAAGCCCCAGAAATAGTCCAAATGGTCTTCCTGAGTATAAATATAACCTTTGGGAGATTTATTTTAGAAGTCCAATGCACCTAAGTGATAAAAAATAAGTCCCAATACCAAGTCCTGCAATCACAGTCCAGACAGCACATCATCACCCCGGCATCCCTCATCACACCCTGGCTCTCCAGCCTTCTTCCTTCTCTGGCCCTCTGGCTTCAGCTCTCCAGCTCCAAGAGCCAGGAGGCACCTTCCTCTGCTGCTGTCAGCCTTCAGCCCTCTCCAGCCTCAGGAAGGATGGCTGGCTACCCTTCTCCTGGCTTCAGTCCTTAGTCCTTTTCAGCCTCCCAGCACCAGCTTTGACTCTTGAAAGTCAGCAGGCTAGTCTCTCCACTGCCTGCCTGGTAATTCCTCCCTCTTTACAGGGAAGGCCTGCAGACTTAACTCACTAGGTCATTATCTCACTGGGTCTCTCCTCTGAGATTCTCCTCGATCCTTTATAGCCTCCAGCAGATACTACCATCCCCTCTTAAAAAGCCAGCCAGGAACAACTGTTCTTGCACAGGGGAGCTGGACCTACTTCATTTAACAGGTCAACCACCTTATGATACTTTGCTACAAAAATCATCCAAATGTCAGATGATTATGCAATCTCAAAACAGTTTTAGAAAGACGACGCTTTATAAATGTGTGTATGGGAGAGATTTCATGTGGTAGAAATGGGTAAATGTTGGCTACAGATACTGCCACCACCCTCAGAAGGCCTTGACTCAATGGAGCTATGCAGATTCATGACAGCTAAGGATCTGACACTATATTTTTAACTTGCACTTTGTCTATTTAGCACCTATTAAATATTTTAAACAAAACCATAATCTTTGCTCTGATATGGCTATTTTGTTTCTTTCTAGCCCTGCTGCAGGGGGCATCAGGATCATGTGAACATCCTTATGCTACATCCATTAGGTTATAGACATATTGCTTATACACCACAAAAATATTCTATGGTTTAAAGAAAAAGCCTTGGAATTAATTATTGTTTCATGCGGGGAATTAAGAAAGCACCTGTTAAACTAATCATCTGGGATTAATCCCAGTTTGCAACCACTAAATAGGAAGTGGGTTTAGTTTTTACTTATTTTCCTTTCTTAATTATATTTCCCTAAAATAATTTCAAAATAGACCAACACAATAATTTTTCTCAACAAATTGGAGACATTATTCTTCATACATTTTTTATGGACACCCAGCCAGCCAGTTAGCTATAAAATCCCTGTTAGTAGCTGTTCTCTACTTGCTTTGCCTGGAAAGGATGAAAAAGTCCACAGGTAAAAGGAAAAGAGTGGGCACCTGACCAAAAGAGCCAAGGGGAAGGCTAGAACTTTTTAAAATTGGGGAAAAACTTCCCCTTTTGTCTGTCTGTACTGCTCTCCCAGAGAGGAGGAACAAAGCAACAATGCTGTAAAAAGCTTTGGGCCATGTATGAAAATCATCAGATCATACCTAGAAACTGCTCATTTGAAATCCCAGATATGTAAATAGATCAGGAAATGTCTAGGAAGACGGGATTAGGTTTCTCTTTTTATTTCCGTATGGCTTGTCGACTCCTCTGTGCTAACCCCAAATGCTTTTGTTTTGCTTGTAACCATTAAGCTGGACAGCAAGAAAACCACTTTTGATACTTAATTATTGTATTTGCTCTTCTTAAATCTAGCAATAATCTAATTTCCAAAAGTATTTTCTTTTGTTGTTGTTCTTAATAAAATTTACCTTTTTAAAGAACAGGATTGGGCTTTTGGGTCCTCAGAGGTTTATACATATGTTGTTTAATTAGCTGGTGGCAACAGCTGATTTCCTTTGTTTTCTTTCTCAGCTCTTCCTCCAGGGTAGGGCAGGGGGAAGGGCTTGAGGGTACCCCACATGAAGGAATTCCCAAGTATGACTTTCCTGAGTTCCCAAAGGGTTTTTGTTTTTTTTTGCACTTGGGTGGTGACAGCATCTACCCATCCAAGGTTGGAGAAAAACTAACCTTGGGTGTTTAATACAAGCCTGGAGTGGCCAGTATTAATGTTAAGAATACTTGTGGGCCCCCATATTCTGCACTTGATGTGCCAGAGTGGGAAATCAGCCTTGACACCCTTTCTAAAAATGGCTGCATAGCACTGCTAGTATAGAAGAACTGCTATATTGGAAGAACTATAATTCAGTAGTGGGCGTGTGAGTTCTATGCATGTAAATCAAGATTTTCAAAGCATTTTAGGGGATTTAAACACACATCTTCCAAGACAGGGTGGGTGAGGTACTATCTTTCATTGGACCAACTTCTGTTGTAGAGAGAGACAAGTTTTTGAGCTCAAGAGCTTGCCTCTCTCACCAACAGAAATTGGTCCAATAAAAGATAGTACCTCATCCACCCTGTCTCTGTAATACCCTGGGGACCAACAAGGCTATACTACTGCGTACATTTAATGGAAGATACAGTACATGTCTAAAATCCCTAGACTGCAGTGAAAATATCAACCACAGTCTATAAAGCAATTTTGCAGTTATTCTGGATGAAAGCAGATGTACCATCAGTGGCTTTCCTGTTATTTATCCTCTTTAGTATGATTAAAACATAGCAGCTAGACACATGACAGGAGCTAAACTGGATGATCATAACATCCTTTTTTGTTTTTTTCCCTTGGCCTGACAAACATTTTATGTCTAAAAAGCTGTAAAGCTTTTCACAGATTGGCTCTATTCATTGTGTTATCTATCTTAACTAGATATCCTAGGTCCTCCAGTTGAGGCTTCTGTTTCATTCTGCACACAAAGTTCTAGGCTCTATTGGCAAGTGGACATAAGAATATAAGAATGGTCATATGGGTCAAACCAAAGGTCCATCTAGCCCACTGGCAAACAGAAGCTAGGGACATCATCCCTGTCCACCCTGTCTAACCACCACTGATGGACCTATCCGCTATGAACTTATCTAAATCCTGTTGTAGCCTTGACCTTCACAACATTCTCTGGCAAGGAGTTCCACAGGTTGACTGTGTGTTGTGTGAAAAAATACTTCCTTTTAGTCTCCATTCTAATCTTCAGAATCTCACAACTGCCTGAATATTGCTTAATGTACTAGATATGTGGATCCAAACATATTCACATTCTAGTCCCTTGTATGGAGTACATTCCAAATAGAAGTATCATCATTCCACTACAATCACAACACAAAGATGCCATGTTCTACCACCACAGAACAGCTTCAGCAGGCCACAGCAGTGAAGGTGTTAATGGCTTGAAATCTAAGACTTAGCCTACACTGGAAAATTAGATTGATTTAACTACATGACTCAGGGATGTGAAAAATCCACACCATTGAGCAGTGTTGTTAAACTGACCTAAGTCCCCATGTAGACAGTGCTAGGTGCTTCTTGGGGAGGCATATTACCTACACCAACAGGAGAAACTCTCCCATCTACATAGGTAGCATCTACACTGAAGTGTATCAGCTGTGCCACTGTAGCACAAGCACTAAGTTTAAGCTCTTTTCTTTTGATGTTGCTTCTAACTGAAGTGAACTGATTTTATTGCCAGGTGCCGAGTGATAGGTGGATCAGAAGGTATCCCATAAATGTCTGTTGTCCAGTTGTCTAATAAATCTCAAATTTACAAATTAACTTAGAATTAGAGCTAGAATATCATGTATTTGCTTTTACACGCTGCTTTTAAAGACTGTCGAAACTCAATTAAAACCATATTTAAAGATTAATTATTTAAAATAAAGCCAATATTTAAAAATAAATACTTTAACATCACATCTGCTACTATACGGCATAGCAAAAACACTTTTATGCTGACACAAGTATGCTTTGCTGAAATTGGTGATTTACTCTGTTCTTAAAAGAATAAAGGGCACATAATCTCTCTCAAGCAATAAATCCTGCAGCCTTTCACTCTTTACTTCTCTGGGGGGTCCTATTGACTTTAATGGGAGCCCTGATGGGAGGGTGCACTGCAGGAACAGGCACTAAAGATCTATTAAAGGCATAAACTTTTAAATAATGATTTGTGCCTTGAATAAGGTAGGAGGAAACATGACATGGTATGCAGTTAAACTGGGTAAATTCAGTTTGGCTGTGTTGTGAGACCACCTATTAGATTATCTGGGAAAACGGTAGTAATTAAAGAGTGTTGTTGTTTTCAGAAAATGTTCTTTCAAAACGTGCACATAAAATGAACCAAATAATTGTATTGCAAGAAAGGTTATGTGCAAAGTATCCTTTAAATATGTGTAGAGTTTTAATTTATTTATTTTGGAGAATTACAGACTTTTGGATCCCTAAAGTGTGCATGTGCCCTCTGGAAGCCAATATTCTTGGCTCTCAGCTGGTAGCCATAGTGCATCTACTCTTAGCGGAGTAGTTTAGTCTTAAGTGGTCACTACCGTGAGATCTGTTAAAAGCCAACAGAAAATCAGATTTATTTAAAATTAATTACAGAAATAGCAAAATATAGAAAGCTAGTGGTAATTGGGGGAAATCTTTGCATAAACATACTGCTATAATGGAAGGCAACAGGAATGTGCTGAGGAAAATGGGTGGTGATCCAAAGAAGCCACCTCCCTCCAATGCTTTTTTTGGTGTTTTTTTTGTTTTTTTAAATAGCCACTAAGCTATACACATTTGCAGCACGATGGTCACTAACGTATTATAAAACAGGCAGTATCTGTTAACAAACAGCCAAAATGTATAAACCCTGAAATGCATCAATTTTGCGACAGTTTGTAAAGTTACTTCAACTGGGACTGTTGATTTCAGTGTGTACTTATAGACTTTCTGTGTATAAAAACTTTCCCAAACTCTCCCTTAAGTTGGTTTGCCAGGCAGCTCTGTAAAATCAGATATAATCATGGAACTCCATCTCACCACGGAGAACAATTACATTCTGCATTCCACAAACACAAAGGTCTGCAACTGTGAGGCAGTGAGTGAACAAATCATTGGCTATTTACAAAAACAATAACCTGCACGAAGTTAGTATATCATTTTGTTGCCACTTATTTTGGCATATATTTTTGATACCAATTTTGTAATCAAGGGACTGGAATAGGCTTCCATTTGGAAACAGAATAAAATTACAGTTATCCAGTGGTAATGATCTAGCTAAGGGCCTGGCAGTATTGTCAATAAGCCCCTGGAAATAAAGATTTATAACTTACCCTTAACAATTAGCATTGACCTGAAAGTTGGCTTGCCTGGAAGCAAGATTTTAAAAAACGTGGTCTTGGCAGGCCGGTGCAAGGATATTTTGTGCCTTCAGCGAAACTTCCACCTTGCCCCTGGGGAGCCCTGCGGCAGCTCCCCACCCTCCCCTCCACCGACAACATCAGTTTCAGCCTGGAGCAGTTTTGCCTGCACTGGGAGAGGCAGTCTGAGGGCCGTAGGTGTCAGCACACCGCAGGCAGCCCCGTCCAGGAACGCTTTAAAAAAAAATTGGGGGCACCACTTTTTGGTGCCCCCAAATCTTGGAGCCCTAGGCGACCGCCTAGTTTGCCTAATGGGTTGCACTGGCCCTGGGTCTTGGGAGTTTTTTCTTTTATATAAAGGAAGAGCTTATGTAACACAAAAATATAGACCTTTACTTGTTTCAAAGATGGAACAGGACATGGAGAATTAGCTCCTCTTTTACTTCTGAGAGCTGTACTGAAGAACAGAGTACTCAACACTTATGAAGTTCAGGCCACACCTTTCTTGAAGTGGTCTCTGCGTCACTATACATCACAACAGATCAAAGCCATGTCAAAGTATCCCTCAGAAACAAAAATGCCAGAGACCAAAGAAGATTTCACCATCTTGTGCTGTCACAGCAGACATAAGGCAATCACTGTCAGAGAACCTTACCTCTAGAAATAGCTGCTCCCCTAATAAGGGTTTTTATAAACAACTGATGTAGGTAGCAATGAGAGGTCAGAAAGGTGAGCTCCTGAAATACCCTGAATGCGCCACATCCATTGCTTTGAGGGCAGATTACTGGGCATTCATGTACTTAGAGCTAACTGGAAATTAAGTAGTTATAATAATTTCATCCTATACTGACTGAATCAATTCTTTGCGCCACCTAGGGGCTAGACAGCTGTGAGTGTTAATTAACATTCTTGCAAATGTAGATTCAAATATGGGGAAGGTCAAAGGTGAACCCAGCAAACTGATTCCAGTTGATATATGCTCATCACCATCTCATTAATCCACGGTTTGAATATTGGCCACCAGAAACCCAGTCGCTTCAGAACCACTCAACCACAGAAAACAATGCTACGCTAAGGCCAGATGCTATGAGATGCTGAAGTCAGTGAGCACTGAGGGTGCTTAGCAGCTCACCAAATTGGGACCTTTGCAATGTTTTTCTTATTTCACAATGAATCAAATATGGGGCAGGAACCACCTTTTTGTTCTGTTTCTATACAGTGCCAAACACAGTGAGGTCCTCGTCAATGACTAGGTTTCATAGGCAACATGGTAATATAAATACTTTGAAACGTACATTCAGCTGTTGTTACCCTATAGTAAAGGGGAGTTTGGTTTGTAGCAAATAAGTTCTCTGCAAGGAATACCCAGCTGTTCATTGGGGTCTGTTTTCTCCTTTCAATTCCGTATGATTTAATTTCTCTATGTTGCCCTCTACTTCTTAACACAGAAAATTTGCAAAAAAGTTGGCAATTCTTTCTCATTTAAAAATAAAAAACTAGCTCTGCTAAAGTGCTATAGCTATACAACTAAGCACAACTACTGTAGTGGAGAACAAAAGGAGTGCCTTGAAGTTAGCCCAGTGTCTGCATGACTTGAAGGATAACAAAACATCTGTGCCTGGAGCTGGTGAATACAGGACAAAGTGGCATGCTGAACTTTGAATTTCCAACTTGTTGCTGGTTTGGGTCATATATGTAGGTGTTGTCCATAGCTATTCTCCAAGAATTTTCACAGTACAAAATGATTTTGTAAAGAAAGACTATGATTGCTAGCTAGCAATGCCAAGGGCCATTTTAGAATACATACTATATAGAGAGATATATATATACACACACCCGCATATTTGTCTACTGTATTACATAGTAAAAGCCTATAAAATCATATCTTCTAGCTGTCCCTTTAAATTGCTCATGCATGCAGCACTTTTTATGTAATAATGGTGCTCTATGGAGGAACTTCCCTCTTCCTGGAAAAATGCTGTAGACAGCCAATCTCCTGGAAAACACTTGCACAGATGTTTGCAATGGCAGGAGTGCAAAGAAGAAAGGCATTTTTACCACCACACCATTCTATTCTGCTGGTTTGTTTGGGTAATAAAATGGTTAAAAAGCCTATGTGCTGTCTACATTAGGGCTCCCCCTATTGCTGTGTAGGAGGTTTCTTGAAAAACACTAGCATAGAAAAAGCTTAAATGAGCAGAAATTGAAATGCACAGCTGACTAGATCTTATCTACCCAAATTGTAGGCTGCCTGCACATTCTGTCCACTATTCTGAGTCAACTTATTAAGGGGATGGATTTTCCAAATCAAGAATCACATTTGTACTTACTGGTTTGCTAATTTTACATTAACAGAGTTAATTAAAAAGATTTAAAAATTTCAAAGAAAGAAAAGAAGTTACACCTTAAACAGCTGATGATGTCTCAAAGAATAAACTGGTAAACATTTGGGTGTTTTTGGTCAGTGTTTTTGGTCATTTGCTTCTCTTATTTCTAATTACTAAGGACATCTGCATGAAAACAGGATCTCTGCTGATATAACAGCTCCTCTGCTCATTCCATACTTTACACTGTAATCTTTTGTTATGTCATCAGAGTTTATTGTTGTGATGATTATGATGCCATAAGAAAAGGATTAGGAGGTCAAATGAGGAATAAGCAGCAGGAACAGAGGTCCTCTTTTTATGCAAATACCCTTGGTAATGAAATTTAAAACGCCCCACAGAAGAGGAGACATACAAAATCCACCACAATCAGCACAACTGTTCCTGAATAGAATGTTAATCAGTTTCCCAGGAGATGTCGGCAGGCCTTTACACTTACTTCATCATCTTCATCCTCCTCTTCATCATCAGACTCAACACTATCATCCAATGGCTCTTCTAGAAAGAAACAAGAAAAAATAGCAGCATAAGTGACCAAAAGTGAATTAGTCTGTGTCCATCCTATCAGAAACTCTAGCTATTATACTCTGTCCTGAAAAATTTAGCTTGCCAATATTTATTATGCTAGTTCTTTGTACAGCAGCTTTTGAACTTTGTGCTAATATTTTGAGAACAGCAACATTTTTAGAATCACCAAAAACCATCTCTTGGATTCCCTGAAGAAGGCAGAAGCAGAATTACTCAGGAATAGTTATTTACTCATGATTATACCCAGCTAGTCTCATTCTCATATTTACATTATGATAAGGGGATAGCAGGCACACAAAGCAGTAAACAAATATTTTGAATGGTATAATTTAAAGATGCCTCCCAACAGTCAATAAAAAAATTAATGTCATTATTGGAGAGGCATATTTCATTAGAGCAAACATACAGCACTGTAATGAAAACAATCTAAACTCACAGGCTGCTACTTTAGATCTTAGCACTCAGAAATTTTGCCCAACACTCACATACCCTCTTTCAAAATGCCGTTTTCACAAACAGAGCAGCAAAATATTTTTCTATTATCGACAATATCTTAGTCCAGCCATTCTCAAACTGTGGGTTGGGACCCCAAAGTGGGTCATGACCCCATTTTAATGGGGTTGCCAAGGCTGGCATTAGACTTGGGGATGAAGCTGGGGCCTGGGGATGAAGCCGGGGCCCCACCACCTGGACAGAGGGGCTCAGGTTACAGGGCCCCCCGCCTGGAGCTGAAGCCCTTGGGCTTTGGCTTTGCCCCCCTCCTCCACCCAGGGCAGTGGGACTTGGGCTTTGGCTTTGCCCCCTCCACCCAGGGTGGCAAGACTCAGGCAGGCTCAAACTTTGGTCCCCTCTCCTGGGATCATGTAGTAATTTTCATGGTCAAGGGTCATGGTGCAATGAAACTGGAGAACCCCTGCCTTGTCCAACACTAACTGCAGGAGATTCTATTTGTTCCTTTTCACACTGTGGCCATATCTACATTAGAGAACTTACAGCAGCACTGCACTGCACTGCTGTAAGATCACCCAAGACGGGTAACCTCTCTCTGTCAATTGGAGAGAGCTCTTCTGTCGACATAATTAAACCACCCACAATGAGCTACGCTGTCCCCACTGGCATTCTGTCAGTGTAACTTAAATCATTCAGGAGTGGGCAGTTCACACCCCTGAGCAACATAAGTTATACCAACAAAAGTGCTAGTGGAGACATAGCCGAAGACTAAAAGATGCATGACCGTCTCTACTCCTTTCCAAAGTACAAGACGACAACTGAATTAGAATTACTTTTAGTTAGCAGGAGGATGCTTCCTGAATTCACCCTTGTTTACTATCTTTATTTCTTCTCTCTCCAACCACTTCCCTCCAGCCACAAAGGCCAGAACATAACTTGTCAATTCCAGGTTTGGAATGAGGTAAGGAGAGGTCACAGATACCAAGAGTTTCCTGTCCTTACCCACCTATGAAGCATGAAAAGAGCAAGACTGAACCCTGTGCCACTGTACTGCACTATCAGTTAAATAGCCACCTTATGCAAACATTGTATCTCTGTTTCAGGGAGGACAATGCCCCAACATAACCACGCAATGTCAGGCCGCACATAGTCAGAAAGCTTTGGAATCTAGGCCCAAATGTTTCTTTTTGAAACACAAAGGAAATTTTAACACACATTTGACACTGAAATCCTCATGTTCCCTCTTTGAGCTCTCCCGGTCCATCACCCCGTTGTCATTCTTTGTAAGTTCCCAGTGCCATATAAAAATATGAGCTTTTTTATGGCCTTTGTGAAAGATTTACAGCCCGGATAATAGCTGCATCTGTTCGCCTGACCTGAGTTGAGCTGCTTGATAATGAATTCAATTTGCCGGATCATCTCGGCGTTTCCTTCCTTGATGAAGCACCGTAGAATTTCTTCCATTCCCTGGATACATTGGAAAACATTGCTAGGTGAGTGTTTCATGCCACGAGACCAACACAGGTCATTTCACTGGCTAAAATCACTGTTTTGTTGGGAAAAGAAAATGCATAGTGAAATTGCTGTGTACAACTATAAATATTCCGTTCTGTCCATCAACTACCCAGAGATTAAGGTAATCTGCTACCACACTTGAACAAAGAAGCCTCCAGCACATGCAATATTTACAGATTTCCACAGGAGTTACTTCTCTGCTTTCTAAACTCAATAAATACTGATCCATTAAAAATCTCTCTCTGTAAGAAAAAGCATGAAAAGATTTGTGCAAGCTTTAGAGGAAAGTGGGGGTAAGGGGGGTCTGATTTTCATCCTCTCCCTAAACCCACCTCATCCCTTTTTGCAACTGTGGGCTTTGTTTTGTGTCTGAAATTTTTTAATCTCATTTAATGTCCAGCTCTGTGCGTTTGGTAGTGGGCACAGATTGGGCAGGCCAGGGCAAGGCATCTAAATGACAATAATTGTGCCTGCAAATCATGGATGCAAAAAGAGAGAAGATCCTAAATCAGTAATTAGGAATGAAAGTGGTTCAGTTCCCTCCTACCAGCTTTCTTTGCCATCAGAGACCCTAATCCCTACTTCTCTCCTCTGTACTCATACACCCCAAACGCCCTCCTTGGCCCCACTTAAACTAGGATAAAAAGGTATGTTGTTAGGTGTTAGCTAATACTTTCTAGCTAAGGCTAAGTCTACAGGTCTACTACAGATCTATATTGGTATAACTATGTCACCCTGGGATTTGAAAAATCCACACCTGAGTGTGAGTGATGCAGTTACACCAACCTAACCCTGTGCATACAGCACAACAACAGGAGAGCTACTCTAGCCGACATAGCTACCATGCAGATGGGAGAAGCGTTCCCATCAGGGCAGTAATGTCTTCATTAAAACGCTACAAGAGGTGCAGCTGAACCGGTACAACTGCACCACTGTAGCATTGTACGTGAAGAGAAAACCTAACATTTGAAAAGTCTGCCTTCAACACAGGCTAAACCTGTCAAGTTAAAGCCTCGAGGCAGCCTATGGGTTAACATGATCAGCTTAGCAAGTGTTAAAATCTACACTGCCTTGTCTATGTTCACTTTTTCAAACAGGTTAGCTGGATGGTGTTAGCTAACATGTTCTAAATAACACCTCTAAATCCTAATTTAGACAAAACCCTTGAAACCCAAGATCTTGTCCCTTCCTCCTTACAGGGATACTACAATGGGTAGAAGACTAGCAAGCTGCTAACCCCACCGTATATGGGAATACATGGGAGATACCCACACCCATAAATTCTGTGTATTAAGGGGGAGATTTTCAAAGGTGCAAAAAGCAGTTATGTGCCCAACTCCTACTGACTCTGAAAAATTAACCCTAATTTGTCCTGTAAAATAGATCGCCAGTACAGGTTATTCTTTAGGAACCTTGCAGACGCAGGGAAGTGGCCTCTCATACTAATTATTATGAGTATTATTTAATGTGGTATCACCTTCCACAGGTAATGCTGGAAGAGCTGATAACGAAAAGCTATTTTTAATCCAAACATTTAAACATGAAAAAGCAGAAAACAGAGTCTTCAGAGATGCCTTTTGAATAGACTTAGTAAGATAAGAATGGCAGGAATGGAGACATGCTGCCCAGGTTTACATTTCAATTGATTTCACGTAATAAAATGGACAATGTGAGGAAGTACAAATTAGACCAGATACAAGCCTCTGGCTGCTGGCTTGCCATGGTGCATTGTTATCTTCTCCAAAAGATAGTGACAGCTCTGCAGGAGACCATTCATCGCCTCAATCCCTTCATCATCACCAGCTACAGAGATGGCAAATTCCCTCTTTCAGAACATCCAGCAGCTCCATTTTGACTACAATTTCTCACAGATCACTTTGTAATGGATGGAGCAGCTCAGCCTGGACCACACAGCTTTGTAGTAGTCAATAGGAAACAGTGATCCAAACTCAGTCTGGGTGTAGGTGGATACAACTCCACTGACTTCAGTCACGTCAGACCGCCTTGCCTCAAGGTGGAATTTGGCCCATTATCTCCCCCAAAATAACATGACATACTCTGTGACACAGCCCAGGGAATAATGGAA
Source organism: Dermatemys mawii (assembly GCA_007922305.1). Taxonomy (NCBI): domain Eukaryota; kingdom Metazoa; phylum Chordata; order Testudines; family Dermatemydidae; genus Dermatemys; species Dermatemys mawii. The sequence continues at coordinate 11,415,761 of ML677401.1, forward strand.
AATTTAACATTACGTACAGTTACTTTAATGAAATTACACATGGGGGTGGGGAGGTTTGCAGAAGTAAAATGAGAACTCCAAACCATGCTGTTAATGCTTATTTGAAGTGTAGGTGTCAGAAAAATGATTATGTAGATATGTTACTTCCTTACTCAATCAATTTCTTCTGATTTCTTTTCTTTGTATAATCCGATGTTTCTTACCATTGCTCTGGCTTCTTCTCGTATGGAAGGGATAGCAAGAATGCTGTACAGCGCTCCATTCACATATGGCTGTATCTGAGAAGGAAGAAAATGTGCCAATGATCAGTCAATTTTTAATTATTCCAACTCCTGAATTCCACCCAATTGCCAACAGGCGAAGCGTAGGTGGAAAGGAGCAAATCACTGAGCCTCACACATGGAATCTGATACCTGCAGCTCACTCACACAAAAGTCTCCCTGCTTGGGATAATGCCACTTGGTGATCAGTGAACTTTTAGGAAGGTGATCTGAAGGCCAGCTAGTAATCAGGAGCTCTGTGTGGGGGCCAACTTTAGCTACATGTGGATTCCACGGATTTCTGAGCCCTCTGCATCCCTTGAAGGATATAAACAAGGTGGCTCATGTAGATTTAGACCAAGAATGCAACAAATATGTGAAGGTCCTAAATACCATTCTTGGCAACACTTGCTGGTTCTGTTTACTGTCATGGCAGTACTAGACAGTTTTAAGGAAAAGTAAGCTAAGCTAAAGTCATATATCAAACTTCTTGAGACAAGAGGTGACCCAGATGATCCCAGAGGTCTCTTCTTCAGCCTTGTCACCTGATTTTGTCAGAAGGATTTTTATAGGTAGGTCCAGATAGTTCAGGTATATGCAGCAAACTACCTACTATAAACCAAAGTTGCGTCTCATGATAAAGAGGGTTGGGTCCCACTGTTCTACACATCTACTTAAAAAACTCATGAGGAATCCCTTTAGCACAGACATTATAACACAGTATATCTAGATCTGCCCAAGAGATCTGTACTAATAGTTAGAGAAAGTGGTTCTATAAACTTCAGAAAACTCTCCCATCATCTAAGGGCCTCATCCTACTGACATTGATTTCCATGGCAAAACGTCTGTTGACTTAAATGGTGCAGGACTGGCCCATAAGTGGACATCACTGTACAAACCATCTTCAAATTCACATTGGTCACAAAAACAAAGCTAACAATACAGGTCAACAAAAGCCTCCCAAGATGCATCTGAATTAAAATAAAGTAGTATAGAGAGGTGCTGAGCCACATCACACTGTGAATTTTTATAAAACACGGAAGAAACACACAAGTTGCTCAAGGTAATATTCTCTACTTTCAGTTTCAATAAGGTAATAAAAATAAAAAGATGTTTAAAATGTAGCTCCCCTTGCAGAATGGGATATAAAACTGTGGGTCCAGCCACTGGTGCTCAAAGGTTTCTAGACATTTTCCATGAGAGTCAGGGACTAAGACCTGATGTTCTGGTTGAAATTTCCACTCTGATAAATGACATTGTGCTTCCCCACACTTCCTTTACAATTCGCACTGAAGGCAAATGCTGTATTCACTTTTTCCTTCCCTGAACTGCTGTGTTGTCTTGCTGTGTGCAGTTAACCAGAGATCTCAGTCCATCCCAGAGGTGGATGAAGTTACAACGTATAACAACGGGCAGTGTATAATGGGATCCTTTGAGATGAAAGCTACTAGATAAAAGCAAACTGTTATTATTATTAGCTTTCTGCCCCAGGGTTGCTTGATGTGGCAGCTATCATGTAAGTGTTTCTGGCGGGGACGGAGGGGAAGGAACCGAGATCATGAAGGTGTAAAATGGCAGCCCACACGAAGTAGCAGATGGAGAGATATTTGGAGTTGAATGCTTAGGCCAACCAGCTATTTTTATAGTATTCTTTAAAAAAAAAAAAAAAAAAAAAAAAAAAAAATCTTTAAAAAAAAAACTGGTGGAGGTGACTTGTTTGCACCTGATGCTTTGCATATGGTCTCCATCGCAAATAGTTTTGAATCTTCTGATATAGCAAGGCTTGGAAAGATTTGGTTTTAGATTATTTTAAAATAATCCCAGGAACCTGCAGTCTGGAATGTGCTAACTATACCGCTACCAAACATCGGTTTTCAAATTACCAATCATACAGTTGAAGAGAGACAACAAAATCTCTAGAAAAAAGCCCCCACAAGAGTTTCCAGGACTATGAACTTTACTGAAGTTCCATGTGATTTATTGCCAGGGTACAACAGAAAGGGACCAAGCAAAACACAACTTTTTTTTAATATCATCAGGTTTACCCTTCCCTTGTCCAAGCAGAGGAATATTTGCTGAACAAGTACCTCATGATTCTCATGGCCAAGGAGATCAGAGAGAACTTTGAGCACGTGGTTTGCAATTTTCGCACACATTTTCTTCCCTGCAGAGGCATAATTTTTTTTCAGATACAGAAAAGGAAATTAAAAGAAACAAACTCTTCTTTCTTTCCTAAGAATGAATACAGTGCAACATGCAATGGATGGCTCCCCACTCCGGCTAAATTTTGCTCTCAGAATAACTCTACTGAAGCCAATGGAGTTACTCTGGTTTTAGACAGGTACATCTTCTAAAATATTTACTTTCAAAGTCTGAGACACTGATCCCACAACAGCTTAACAAAGACATTACTTTGATGATGTCTACAGAGGGCTATTCTGTACTTGTGTGGGTTTAACTCTAAACCACGCCCCCCATTTTAAATGAAAATCTTTTAAGATCGTAAACTCCTTGGGTCATAAACTGTATCATTTGTGACAAAGCTCCAAGTCTGTCCTTGTGGGTCCTGCGCTTCCTGGCAGATTTAGGGGCCTCAGAAACTCATCTAGGCCCCAGAGTGACCTCCCTTTCTCAGTAGAATTGGCAAGAGTCACCACCTAGTGAGTTACCTTCATCACAGGCCAGTATGGAAGATGGAAAAGGGAGGAGCCCGGGCCCGCCCTCTACTCCGGACTCCAGCCCAGGGACCCTAATAGTATCAGCTAAGATGGCTGACCTTGTAGGCACAAAACACAATACAATTCCCTGGGCTACTTCCCCACAGCAGTCCCTGCTTCTTCAAACTCCACTTCACCCTTACCTCAGGGCCTCCTTCCTTCAGTATGATATGTTGTCCAACACTCAGTCTCACCAACAGCATAACTTCCTTCCACAGCTCCTGACACCCACACCCACCTGACTAACTGGGAGGTTTTTATCTGGTTTCAGCCAGTCCCTGATTGGCTTCAGGTGTCCCAATTAGGCTAGCTGCTTCTACTCCTTTCCAGAAGGTTCTTAATTGGCCCCAGGTGTCTTGATTGGCCTGGAGTAGCCTTTGTTTGGCTATCCAGGGAACAAGGACCTGCACATCCTGAGACTAATATACCTGCCTTCCAGCACTCTCCTATATCCTTCTGGTCTGACTCCATCACACATTATATTATCCTGGGGATCTCTGTGTCATAAGGGGACTGTTGACCGTTATGAGTCCAATCCTGCAAGGTGAAGATCGGGCCGTATTGCATTATTTAATAGTTCAGTTCTAACTGGCTTTTATAAACAGGCATATTGTTTGCTTCAGCTAGTCAGAAATCAGGTAACTCATACCAGCTCCGTAGCAGGCAGACTGTTTCTGCTTGAAACACTCCTCCGTATCAGGTGATGAACACGCTGGGAAAGAGTTAAACGAGTTTTGCTGACTCAGTGAGGTGGGTGGCTCCTTACATCACCTTTATATAAAGGAAAGTGGGAATGGTTCTCTACACTACAAAGAGGACCCAGCTGTAGATAGAGCAGTTCTGAGGGGAAAAACCCTAGGTACAAACAAGCCAGGGGAGGACTGAGCTGAACCCTAATTTGATTTCTTTGGTAACAAAGCCAAACTCCAGCGAGAAGATGAGTTTTGACTCCTCACAAGGCGTGGATTTTGTTTCAGTGCAGGTTGGAAAAGACACCTGATCAAAAACACCACTTATGGAGCTCAGATTCTACAGTGGTGGGGGCCATTTAATACAGATAAATCTTGATAAAAAAAGGACATAAATTAAAACCACTTGAAAGACCTCAGTAATATCAGTATGAAAGGGACAGGGGCAGGGTTTCCCCCACCCATTTCCCAGCAGAAAATCACAGCTGTAACTGTAAGAGACCTGAACTCCTGAGACAAAGATTCATGAGCAAGGCGACAGAATATTCCAGCGCGTAATCGGACAGGCAATCCGTATCCTCTAGAACATCAACCAGCCAGAAAATGAGCCCGTCACTGATCATAGCCGACTGCAAGGCACGCCTAGGATTTAAAACAAATACATTTTATACTGGATATATGTATTTCAACTAAGAGTGCAACAAAACACGACTTCTCCTATTTCCTACATGTTGGCTCTCTGACAAAGAGTGTAAATAATACTTTTTGGCACAGGCAGAGAAAGTAGAGCATTAATAAAACCCAAAGAGACACACCTATAGGGTGCAAAGACTTGGGCTATGGCTACACTAAAGAGCTTGCAAGCTGCACCGCTGTAAGTCTCCCTTTGACTTAATCAAGCCACCCCAGCAAGCAGTGGTAGCTATGTCTGTGGGAAAAGATGCAAGAAAAGTTGGTTCCCGCCACCATGCCCAACTCCAATTTAGCAAATATCATCTTTGCTTAATCCTATTTGCTCTTTTTCCTGGAAAGATTCTTGGTTCATTTAACTCTCTTCTCACACAGAGTTACCCCCTATATAATACCACACTGAATATTTGAAGGTTCTGCTAACTACAAGGGTGTCTGTTCCCTGACAAGGCAACACATTCACCAGAAATTCAAACCAGGCTGCAGAACTCCTTTTACCTGGTGTCTGAGCCTGGATTACTACAAGATGCTGTTTTGCTGGTGGAAACTTTGTGCTGAAGAGATCACCTCCATTTTGTCTAATATCCATGGAACTTTAAGCCTAATTCACAAGTCAACCAAAAATAATCTTCAATGAATAAAAATATGTATTTCTATTATTACTAAAAGGCCGGACAATTGATCCAGATAGCACCACCTGCCCAGAGAAGCTTGCTGCACTCATGGATTGCCAAGTGGGTTTGTGGAGCAATACCTGGGGAACCTTTGATACAAAGAAAAAGGTCTTCATATGGGGTACCTCTGTAACAGTCCTTGCACAAGATTAAATCCTAGTGTTAAAAATATATCGTTTTAAATTCTCTGTAGCCTATTACCCCATAACATGCTTAATGTCAAAAGAATACTTAATAAATTCCCCTGTATTCTTCATAACTACATTAACTGAAATCTCTTTTTTCTAAGAATGGCATCTGATTTTTTTTTCTGGCTGGGATTCCAAGCAGCATGATACAGGCCAAAATTTGCCTGATACCATAAAATCTAGAATGAAAGAAAATCTGTTTAGTCTCATCTACCCCATCTCAGGGGTCCAGTGTAGGACCTCTCCCATATGGTATATTCAAATGTTTTCTCCAGTAAAGTTTTAAATGAGACAAATGTAACAAACAAAAACAAACCCAGAATCTTCAAAAGCAAATTTTTAATCTTGATTTAAAAGAGAGACTGAACATCTCTTGTAATTATGCAAGACTGATTCCCTGCTGCTCTTCTGTGAGAGGAGGGGAATGTAGATGGAGTATGACTGACTCAGGAGGGAGTGACATCCAATCCTCCAATCCCATGAGAAATTCACTGCAGGAGGCACTGGCAGCACATTGTCTAAAATAGAGGTGCTAGCACAAAAGCCAAAGGAGAGACAGTGTCTGAATGGATGGCTCCAGACTAGAATGAGAACTAGCTAATTCTATGTAGAGAGGGAAAACCCTGACCCTACCCTTTGCAGACAACCGAATAAGAACTGTTTTTCTTGTCCCCATATAGATTTTTGGGATGTTCAGGATAAGGGAGCTGTCCTGATATAGTTTTAATGAGGTTGGGCAATTAAAAATACATAGAAAAATGCACCAACATTAATGTGCATAAATTCACTTGAGTCTGACACTTGCTAAGAAATCAGACTCATTCTGCCAGCAACGTTGGGCCCTCCTCCAGTTATCAATGGCACTTCTTTCATCAGCCACACTGGGTTCTGATTGCTGTACGAAAATCAAGTGCTCTTCTTTCCTCCCTAAACAGAGCCTCCCTAGTTTGCATTTCCCTTCCTGCTGTCACCATTGCTTGCTGAGCTGTCATCACCTGAGGCTGAATTTCTGCAAAGCCCCCAGAACATTCTCCCGTGTAAGGGAATCCTTGTCTTCAGCTTTCAGCCTTTCCTCCAGCACTCGCAGCAACTTTGGGTTCTGGGAAAGGTAGAGCCGACCTGGTGCAAACAGTGATGAAAGAACAGATAGTGAGATACCAGCCCATGATAGAGAGCCTCCGTCCCCTGTTGCAAAGAAAGATGGCTTCAGTCAACTTTCTCCCTCTAACAAGGCTGTAGAAACTCACAATCTGCACAAAACACATCACTTTTAAGATGGCTTCCACCCATTTGGGGCAACTGTACCAGTTTACCAAGTTAGTACTTTGGCTGTACTAGCCAGACCCTGCTACCACTTATTCAACCATGTACTTTCTACCATATTGCTGAGGGCAATCTGACACTTAAGTTGTGGATTTCCAAAGGGGCCTAAGAAAGTTAAGAGTCCAGCTCCTATTGACTTTTAATGGCAGTTGGGTACCTGGCTCTAATAGGCCGCTTTGAAAATCCCAGTCCAAGAGACGAAAGTTTGGAGCAAAGCTCCATCACAGTTTAGTATTCAACTGACCAGGCAGCAGGATGCACAGAAGTTCATCAAGGTAGAGAAGGGGAAGGTCCAGTACCAGTCACAAAAATCTGCTCTATCAGTACTAGCACACAGCCTGGCGGCTGGGACCCTTCGCAGTAGTCTTTGATCACTGGGCAGGTTTTTTTGGGTAGCTGTTTTAAATGCGCATTTTCAGAACATTAATGATGCAAGAGGCGAACAGTTACAGGTTTGGTTCTGCAAGATGCACAACTACTGTGATTGAAGAGCACACTTCGCTGCCCCATGAAGGGACTGAAGACATAATTATAATGTACAGCGTGAAAATTAGAAAACCTAATGTTAACGGCCTACAAAGACCATGGGAGGCACGGTGCATAGGCTGGGGAAGGCTGTGCCTTCCCAAACAACCCAGCATGGCCTCACCCACACTCCTCCCTGAGTATCCTCCACTTTGGCCCCAGCCCAGGCAGGCTGTTCCTCCTCTGAGAAGCCTGCTGGGGCTAGGGTGGCCAGGGCCACACATCGCTGGGGCCCCTGGGCACTGGGGCTCTGCCATCTAGCACTCGGGGGAGGGGAGACTGGAGGCACTGGGGCTGCCCATCTGCCTGGCGCTCAAGGGGCCACCTGCCCTGTGGTCAGGGTTAGGGGGAGAATGTATGTTCCTGGCCCACCTACCTGGTGCTCAGTGGGACTGCTCGCCACCCATCCTGTGCTGAAGGGGAGGCCATGCACTATTGGCCCACCTGCCCAGCGCTTGGGTGCCGGAAAGGCAGGGTGGGTCACGCAGCACCAGCTCACCCAGTGTTGGGGCCGGAGGGGCTGACAGCCACGGGAAGGGGAGATTCCGGGGGGGGAAGTGTGGTGGGTCCTTGGGTGGGGAAGGGGCAGGACTGCCCAGAGGCTAGCCTCCTGCAGCTGCCGGTTCACCGGCTGCCCATGACAAAGACCACACACTATAAAAGGTGAGGACTGAAATAACAAAAGCTGAAATAAACTGTCAAAGTGGCAACTGTACAGACGCTGACAATTCTCAACCTTGGACAGCCAAGACAAAGGACAATGAATGCCCAGAAGCAGGATGTATTTAACTTTCCACGTACAAGGACAATGAAGTACCTATAATCTGCCAAGGTACATGAAGAGGCCAGGCCTTTGCAGTGCATCTTTTACCTTCTGCCAGTGAAGCCAAAGCATTGATAAGCCTTGCCACGTACTGTCGGACCACCTCACTCTTGGAATGTAGCAATTTTAGCACATTTCTCTGCAAGAGAAAGCAAACATTTATAAAAATAAATGAAGCTGGAAAATTCTAGCACAGGCTTATGAAATGTTTAAAAGCATTATAAATGATGCTGAGCAAATATCAGAACTGTACAAACAAAATCATCTTAACAAGTTGCCAACTTGACTTTAATCTTCCAGTTGAATGGGTGAAAAAGGTGCAGTAACAAAATAGAACAAGCTTTGATGTGCAGGGTAAAGTCATAATGAAGCAGCACCCTAGAAATGGAAATTAAATTAACTAAACTCAAATAAATAAAGTTAGCTTCTTTGAATAAAACAAATATTTTGCAGGGTTGTTGTTTATTTCTGACTAAGCAATACTACTAATTAATAGGGACATTTGCTGTTTGACAGCTATTAGCATGTTTAGGTGCAAGGGAACCGGTAACAAAAAGTCTGAACAGCAGTGCTTGGCTCACAAAGCACAAATGCAAGTCTTTGTTAACTTTAGTCTCAGTTCTGGCATTTCCTATACATCATTACCCTTCACAGGAAGTTTCAGGTATCAAAAATAGAATTTGATTGTTTTGGTTTTTGGGAAGGGCGGGGGGGCATACGGTTGTTTTTTTCTCCTAATTCCTTGATATTTTCATAAGCAAACTAGGAGAATATAGTCTAGATAACATTATAATAAGGTAGGTGTGCAACTGAATGAAAAAACGTACTCATTGAGTAGTTATCAATGGTTTGCTGTTGAACTGGGAGGCCACATCAAGTGTGGTCCCGTACACGTCTGTCCGGGATCTGGTACTATTCAATATTTTCCTTAGTGACTTGGATGATGGAATAGAGAGTGTACGCATGAAATTTGCAGATGATAGAGCAGTTGCAAGCACTTTGGAGGACATGATCAGAATTCAAAATGATCTTGATAAACTGGAGAATTGGTCTGAAATCAGTAAGATGAAATTCAGTAAAGACAAGTGCAAAGTAAGCAGTTTAGAAACATGACCTATGAGGTAAGGTTGAAAGAACTGGGCATATTTAGACTAGAGACGAGAAGACTGAGGAGGGACATGATAAGTCTCTATAGTGATCAATTATTCTCCATTTCCACCAAGGGTAGGGTAAGAAGTAATCAGCTTAGTTTGCAGCAAGGGAGATTTAGGTTAGAAATTAGAAAAATCTTTCTAATTATAAGGATAGGTAAGTACAGGAACAGATTTTCCAGGAAGGTGATGGAATCCTCCTTTTAAAGAACATTAGACAAACACCAGTCAGGGATAGTCCAGGTATACTTATCATGCCTAAGCATGGGGTGGGGCGGACATGGACTAGATCAGTGGTTCTCAACCTTTTCAGACTACTGTACTCCTTTCAGGAATCTGATTTGTCTTGTGTACTCCAAGTTCCACCTCTCTTTAAAACTACTTGGTTACAAAAATCAGACAAAAATACAAAAGTGCTATTACTGAAAAATTACTGACTTTCTCATTTTTACCATACAATTATAAAATAAATCAAAAGGTACATAAATATTGTAGTTACATATTATAGAGCAGTATAAAACGAGTCACTGTCTATGAAATTTTAGTTTGTACTGACTTCGCTAGTGCTTTTTATGCAGCCTGTTGTGAAACTAGCCAAGACTCTAGATGAGTCAATGTACCCCCCGGAAGACCTCAGCATACCCCCCTGGGGAACACACACCCCTGGCTGAGAACCACTGGATTAGAGGACCTCTTGATGTCCCTTCCAACCCTACATTTCTATGATTTCTAGGGTACCTTTAGAGTCAACAAATGCATCTTCATGAAGACAATGGGACTTACACTTTGAAAATTAGAGCCATGGCATCAAAGAGGTAAAGAATGAAACCACTACTCTGGATAAAATTAACTATTAATATATATAAAAGTCAAGACTTTGTTAACGACACATTTGGACTATCAATCACCAAAGACCCCGTCCAATCAATATGCAGGCTAGAGCATTCTGTGAAAGAAAAAGTTATAAGTGATGAATGTACTGAAATGTGCTTTTAAAAATGTGATTGCAGGTGCTGCATAAATGGAGATATTGTATGAACATCTCAAGAACAAAATCCCAGTTTAATTCGTATTCTGGGTCACAAGAGAAATGAATTTAGTGTATCCTCTTACAATCCATAATTTACTCAAAAAAGATTTATCAAGTGAGTCATTCTCCTGTGACAAATCCCACAAGTGAGAGACAACCTCCTGTGTTAGGATCCAATCCAGCTCCTATTGAAGTAAGTCAATGGTATAATTGCCATCGATTTCAGCTGCCACAGGGGCAAGCCCTCAATGCATTAATGAACTTCCATGTCTTCACAAGTATACACACTCGCATGCAGTATAAACCTAAATTAAGAACTCTAGTCACACAACACAGCACAACACTAACCACAAAGACACACACCTAGTATTTTGGCAAACAGGTCCCACAGAATCACTTATAGAAACTGTTTCAGGGCCTGGTCTATGAGGCGCTTAGCATCTCCTGTGAATACCGTGTGCATCTGACTCCTACTGACCTCAATAGGAGTCAAGGGCATTCAAGGCCTAGCAGGACTGGGCCCTCCTACTACATAAACGATAAATGTCACATTTTGGCTCATGGAACACCATTAAGAGGTCATCCCACAACACTACAATTAGGATGAAAAAGGTCAGCTCCCAAAAACAGATAGACAAGCCCCTCCCCAGAAAGAGAATCTGTATTGGTGGTCAGTGTATTCTGAAATGTATGTTTCAACCCAACAGATCGTGTACAAATCTGTTTAATTATTTGTGTGTTATAATAGACAGAGTTTTCTGATCAGCACATTATAAAAATAAATAATATCACACACAAAGCAGAGTAAGATCTACTCTTGCTGACCTGGCTACTGTTGTGGATATCCAGTAGGTCATTGCTGATATAAGCCTGCAGGACAGTGTCTCTCTGCTCACCAGGATGAGACGTTGTCAAGCGCTATAAAAAAAATGGGGGGGGGGGTGAAGAGGCAAATTACTCATTCACATAAATTAATGCTAATGTGAGAGAGTGTCTGGGAGAATTCTTTGTGGAGAATTAATCCTCCTCTCACGTAGAAGATGAACTCAACTTTGAGGTCTCTCAGCAAATGAAATGAGTTTAGCACTCTCAGCTCAGCAGCTTCCCAAAAAACTCTCATTCAGAATCTGTCAGCATCTGCACAGGACTGACCTGGGAAGGTAGACCGGGAAGAGAGCCACTACACAGCTCAAGTCATTAGCAAGATAGGTTTTGAAAGTTTACACTGCATCTACATGGTTTATATGATCATCTTTCTTGCCTGTCATTTTGCCCAGGTCAGCCTTCCTATCCAATCCCTCCATTAGCTTCCCCTCTTCTGTGGCATGAAGTTAAAAGATTCTTGAAGCCACCTTCAAAGTTTGCTAAAATAAGTTTATAGTTTCCCCCAAAAATGGAAGACTCGAGATATACGCAGTCTCTCTCAAATTACTGCCCTAGCAAGAGATAGTTTCTTGAACAAAAAGACACACATTTTCTTTGGCTTGGTCTACATTACAGAATTAGGTCAATGTAAGGCAGCTTACATTGATCTAATTATGTCAATGTGTACACTACAATGCTGCTTCTGCTGAAGTAAGTGGCCCACTACATCGACATAACTCCACCTCCATAAGAGGCATAGTGTTTGTGTTGAAGTAGCTAGGGCAATAGTGTCTGGTTAGACACTGCATTACTTATATCGCCTGCTGGCTGTCAGCCTCAAGTGTAGCCTTCCCTCACCTCCCATTGGCACTGACAGGGTGAAAGCTCACATTTAGGACCCTCTGCCACAGCACGGATAGCTTGGGCTTTCAGCACTGGGGTGGGGAGAGGGGGCCAGCTGTGAACCCAAGGGCTGCCCGGGGTCCACTGATAGTGTGCCATTTCAATCAGTGGAAGTGTTCCTGGTGAGGACACATACCACCAAAAGAAGGCGCAAGTGTGGATATGAACCACCGCTGTAATTATGGTGGTGGCTGTACAACAACTTAATATAAGTTGACTTCATTTTGTAGTGTAGACGCCCTCTGAAACAAAAGGACACCTTACCCTCCCACAGGCATCATTCCAATGAAGGTTCCAAAATCTTCCAGCTGGCCTTCACTACTCAGAAAGGCCTCAGATGCAATTCACAAGACACTTCCTGCACTTTCCTCAGCACCCCAAGAGCCTCAGCAAGTGTCCTTGACTGAAACTCAAGCAGAGAAGCCTCTGCCTTCTCTCTCCGCCCCCCAAATACCCGATTATGGAGGAAGACAGCTCACTCCAGATGTGAGCCGTCTTGGCTGCAAATTAGATTTTAGCTCCAGCAATTCAGAAAGGGCCTACGCCAGTAGCACGAGATGCTTCTTCACTTGTAGTGAGACCATCTCACTTACCCAGCGCAGAGCCTGCAGTAAGAAAGCTTTAAGACGATCACTCCCACTGATCAGATCTTTCTTCAGCTTCTCATAATCCAAAGAAGGTAACAGTGGCACTTCCTGCATTTTCCTACATAGCAGATAGGAAACCAGACATTTATTAAAACCACATCCATCTCCTTCTACTGAGAGCTGTTGAGGCTACTGAAGTGAGGTAAGTGAAGAGAGCAAATCTGGTTTCAAAAAACACGTGTCCTTCCTTTTAAAAGGAAAATAAATCCCACAATTATTTAACTTATTTCCTTTCCTAGATTACTAACACCAATTTAGAATACTAGAGCTCAAAGGATTTTTAAAACTGGGGTTTTCACCATTTATACAGTTTGTTTACTGGGTACATTTTGCTCAGGCTGGACAGTGAAAAATCAGCTGGTAAATGTAATATGCATTGTCAGTGAGGGTCGCATTCTATTCTCATGCACGAACACAATATTGCTTTTTAGCACGACACTGCAAGGGAATGGTGACTTTTTAAATAGCTGCTTTTACTAAACTGTTTCAGGTTTGAGTACTGAAATATACATTTTCTGCTAAAATCATTCCTTCTCAGATTAGTTTCCCCAAACACTCACCACACTGCCCTACTCCCTTTTCAAACAAATTCTAAATTCTGAATTTACCATAAAATGACAGAGACCCAAATCCTCAAAGGCATTTAAATTCAATGAAAGTTAGGCATCTAAAAACCTTTGAGGATCAGGGCCATTATCCCTTTAAGACAAAATTAATCAATCACAGAAAAACTTGCCATACAATTATTATTCCTTCAGGGACAAAGTTACTAAATCCACTGAAAAATTGGTTCTAGGAACACATAACTAAGCTTACTCAGGGCTTCCTTTCCTCCTGGATTTGTGGTAACCTAACTACAACAGGAGTGGAGTGTCTATAGCAACTAAGGAAAATACAGCCACTGAATCACAGTTACTAAAATATTGTGCAGCAAGCCATATAAACAGCGCTACAAACAGTTTGCTGAGATTGGAATATTAATAATCCCTTTAAATTAAAAATTCACAAAAGGCACGTGGGCAACATTGCATTCACATACACCAGTTGTTGGTAACCATTAACAGAGAGGCAAGTGATTCTCATTAGTAACCAGTTGGGCAGTACACTTCAGGGTACTGGCTGTCTCCTCCCACATACTCTCTCTACAGATAACCAAGCAAAGCTCAGCAAGAAACACTTACCCAGGGGCTAAAGATGCTCTTAACATTGTTGATGCCTGGAGAAAAGGAAACACAATAGGTTAATCCAAATTTTACGCAGGCAGTGCTTATTAATCAGATTCACAGAATTCCCTCTGATCAGGGTTGTGAGGTTTGGAATCTACCACTACCACCACCATGGTGTACTTAAACATAACTAATGCTGGAGGTAAGTGACTGCTTTTACTTCAATGGGAGTTGGATCAGATGCTAGCTCCCAAATAAAAAGGCCTTTAATTACGCTCTGGATTGACACTTCTCTTTGCGGACATAGTCCAAAAATTACCTGATGAAAATCAAACCATTTCAAAAAGAAAACAAAAAGTGATAACGAAACAGAAAAAACAGCTTACAGACAGCGAGCTACCGTAAGCAGTGAGGACCAGTATTTCAAAAGAATCAGCCGGGGTCAGAGAGCCCCTGAAGGAGATGAGGGCCACTTGAAAAGTCTTCATTGACTCTAATACTTTAAGAATACCCTTTCCAGCTGAAGGGCCTTTCTTCTATGTATAGTTTCCAATTCAGATACAAAATAACAAACAGGAATTGTATATAGGGAGCTCTGTCCTATGCTTGGGGTTGTACAAAACAGAGGAAGGCATAGTCCTTGCTTCAAGCAATGTACACAAACATGATTGTCAGCAGAGCACCTCACAGGAGCAAAGCTTGTTTCTGGTCCTGCCTCTACTTAATTCATTTTAAATCTTCTTGTCTCCCTCCTTAGCAGCCCTTTTTCAGTGATCAGATATAAGCACCCATCAGAAGACCGACTGGCTAATGTCAGCATTGTATGTATAATATTTATCTATTTTAATAAATGGTCTGTGCTGAAGATGACTGTCGGTGGTCCTGGTAAGAAACAGTTCTGGCATAATAGGGTTCCATAGTATGTATTCCACTGAGATCACCTTTGTGTAATATTCATAGAATATTCAGTGTCCTCCTTTTGTGACGATTACTCCAGCTCACTTTCTAAAAATCTTTCATTACCACTTATGCTTTTAAAATTGGTCTTCTTTCATAATCAAGCTCTTTCAAGAGAGACTGTATAATCAGTGTCTATTGTCTGATTTAAAACTGGGACATCTAGAAGACGCAAGGCTGGAATCACCACAGGAATCATGTGACTTCTTCTCACGTACACTTAGGTTTCATAATGGTCAGAGGTATCCCTTACTAATACAAGGAACGTTTCTCTCACAAATGGAATGGGCTTATATCAGCACTGACATTTTATATTATGTTTACATCAATGAAGACTATACACAAGAGCCAATTAATGGTTCTTAGGCTTTAAAATTAACCTGTCTTGACAGCAGCTCTCCTATGTTGCAGGAATTACTTTTCACAGTGGAAAAGTCTTTCAAATGTGTCATATTATATATAAACATTCATTCAATTTACCTTTCATTTATTTGTATGCATTTTCCTTGATGCTTTTGTAAATATTAAAGGTAAGTTTTGTTTAAACAAAGCTTTCCCCTGACCCAAAGCCACTGTCTCATACCTGAGCTAGCAATGAAATCACCAATAATTTCTAGCACCTTAGGGCTTGTCTAAACTTAAAATGGCTGCAGGTACACTGTTGTAGTACTTCAGTGAAGATGCTATCTACGCTGATGGGAGGAATTCTCCTGTCTGTGTAGGTAATCCACCTTCCCAAGGGGCAGTAGAGAATTCTCCCATCAACCTAGCGCTGTCTAGTTGGTTAGGTTGCTCTGAATTTTTCACATGCGAGTGACAAAGTTACACCAACCTAAATTTCCTAGCGTAGACCAGGCCTTAGTCAGCTCCATGACAATAAACTAGCACAACGGTGACTGCACCGCATGTTCAAGCGAAAGGAAAAGCAACATGGGTGAGCTGGAAGTGGGAGGGGGATGGACAAACGACAACATTGGCAAAGGAAATACCTCAGATCACTAGCAGGGTATGTGATAGTCTGTACCCTTATGTTCACGAGAACAAGACTAAGATACGTTTTGTACAAAGTATGCCTTGTGAGGTATTATTTGAAAAATGTGGCAACTTTGTATGTAAAGTGATACAATTCTACTGCATAAGACATATTCCAAGTCTAGGGAAACAGCTTCAAACCAGTTTCCCAGGGACCAAAGAGCAGCCAACATCTCAGACAAGCGTCAGAATAATTAGATGGACTGTCACCTCGTTAAATGGCCATTCTTTGGCAGGAAAAAGAGTGAGAAATTTACATGTTGGCAAAGCAGCAGCTGGAAGTTCCCATCTCCCCAGACTTCCCTTCTCCTGAACCCCACATGGAAATGATTCTCAAAGAGAGGAAAAGGATAAAAATGAGGAACAGAGGTCTCAAATAATGTCTCTCATCCCTCTCTCTTCCCATGGCATCCACACCCGAAGGGCAAGGAAAGGAACAATGGACTGGGGGAGAGGTCCTGACTGAAATGCGTCCAGCTAGTAAGATTGCAAAAGAAGATGTGGTGAGCGAGACTCTTTTGCTTTATGTTCACTTAGCTTGTTAAGCTGGCATTTTACCTTGTATTTCTTTGTAACCAATTCTGACTTTTATGGCTGATTATTTGTAATTACTTAAAATCTTTCCTTCTGTAGTTAATAAACTTGTTTTATTGTTTTATCTAAACCAGTGCATGTGAAAATTGAAGTGTTTGGGAAACTTCATTTAAGATAACAGGATTTGTGCATATCATTTTCTATTAATAAAATAAACAGACTTCCAGTGAACTTGTATTGTCCAGAAGGAAAGAGCTCGGCAGTACAAGACATGCATTTCTGGCAACAAATCTGGGACTGGGAATTTGCCGGCATCACTCTGCAATATAATTCATGGGTGGTTGGCTAAGCACTCATGCAGTATAGCTGGGAGTAATTTACATGCTAGAGGCTGTTTCAGAGCAGGCAAAGAGTAGTTGCTCTCATAGTCGAGTAGTGTAAAAGGCATGCCAGGTTGGAGAAATGAGGGGACACATCTGTTCAGAAGTCCAGATTGTACCATTGGTAAATCACAGTATAGAAAACGTGTCTATTTCTCAATGTTGGCCGTTCAGGAAAGACCTCCTTTCCAGCATTTCTGTGATGTGCTGTGAACACACAAACTTGACTTACCATGTGTCCCCTGTAACCAAAACAGAGGACATACACTAGAGGAAGTTGCACATTTTAATCCACACTATTTATAATGGGACACAGAACCGAGCCTCTTTGGGAGTTTTTTTGAGGAGTTTTGTTTTTTCAATTTTGAGCTACAAAATCTATGGGTTGGGAAAATTTTTACATGGTGGGAATTCTTAAGATCAGTCTGATAAAGTTCAGTCGAAAGACCTAACAACTTGGGGTTTTTCCTGAGGTAGTCTGATGGGGCCTGGAAAAGTCCTTGCTCTGGACTGGCTCCTGGACTGCTTAGAGACTCTGCCTCAAAGTGCTGCCACCACAGTTGACACCTGAATGTTGAAGGCAGGACACTCTTGGTGGAGGGCTCTAGACTCTATCATTCTCTTCTCTGACAATGCCTGGCTTTGTTGACCTCTAGGGCCCGCCGTGTAAGGCCAATTTCTTTTTCTTAGGCATTTGCCTGTGGTATGATTGTAGACAAAGTATACAGTTTATTAAGAGCCAAATTCTGTCATCCTTAACCACACTGACTATTACCTTACTCCAGGAATAGTCCCTTGAAATCAATGGAACTACTCATGGAAGAAGCTATTGCTCAGTGTAAGCAAGTATGGCAGAATCTGCTCTTTAGGGACAGGAGTTGGTTTATAATACTAGTTTAATGTACTGGTGCACATTTTTTTTCCTGTACCTGCTCTCAGTGGGCTCATTTTATTCATGCAAAAATAAATGCCTACTTCTACATAACTGCTCTTAGGGTTAATGCTATATATTCACTTTTACCATGTTCATGGTGATTTTTGATTTTGAATCCAGCTGCACATAGTTTAGAAGCATCAATAGCAAATAATGGAATAATTCGAGATGCCATGAAGAATTTAATCTTGTCACAGATGGTGGATTCCTTGTGTCCAGATATATGATTACTTAGACAAAAGCCAATTTGCAACATTTCAGTGTGTTGCTTAATGAAAAAAGCACTAGGTACTCAGGAGGCCTGGGTGCTAATCCTGGCTCTGCCTCTGGCCTGCTGGGTGATCTTGGGCAACTCACTTCACCTCTCTGTGCCTCTGTTTCCCCATCTAAAAAATGGGGATAATGATACTGGACTTCCTTTGTAAATTGCTTTGAGATCTACTGATTAAAAGTGCTAGGTAAGGGATGGGCACTGCAATAAAATTAAATGAATGCTCTTGGCTGTTAAATAATGCACAAGCAGGAAACAGCGTCTGGCTCTGCCGGAGAACAATACTGCTACAGAAATTAGGTTAACATGAGTTAAAATAAATAATAATTATAATTATGCAACAAATGTGTTATTTTTGGTACTTGTTTTGTCCTATATTTTTAAATAACTTTATGAGAACAAGAACAGCAGTTAAACATTGCTAGCAAGTTATTTTATTTCTACAGAAAGCCACTGGAAAGCAGGCCAATGGTGTTATAGGGCACTTATGGCTTATAGAGCTATACATTCAGCTTCTATGATGCTTTTAGTTGACCTTGGACAAGCAACAGAGGCATACTGTATGCCTGTCCATACTGAATCCTGCGGGTTAGCTGTACACCACTGTGTTCTCAGCAGCAGCGGATTTACCATAGAGCCACTGGTGCCATGGCTTCCAGGCCCATGCTCTGAAGGGGCCCAGGCTTTCCCCTCCCTCTCTCTCCCTGCGCCACAGCCGCACGATCAGTTGTCTCCCTTCCCAGCGGAGGGACAGGGAAGAGTGGAGCTCTCCAGCACCATTGCTGCCCCTGAGAGGAGAAGAAGCGGAGGTGGGGCCTTAGGGAAGGGGGTGGAATCAGGCGACAGGGCATTCCCCTCCAGCACCAGTCAACTGTTTATGGGCCCATGTGGTCCCGTGGGCCATCAGCTGTTGTTCAGCGGGGCTGTGGGATGGGATGGGGCGGGGGGATCAGCAGTTTTTTTGCAGAGCCGGCAGCAGGAGCCAGCGCTGATCAACTGTTTCCTGTCTTTTATAATCATTCCCCGAGAGGGCCTACAATTGTGTTTGGCGTTGGGCCCACAAAAAGTTAATCCGGCCCTGGTTCTCAGGCCACAGCTGAAGAGATCTTAACTGAAATCTTAATACTGTCCTGTGCCTTACATTCTATTTTGGAACAACACTCTCTGGTATAAGGCCTCCACAGTTTGGTGTTTTTAAAGCTGCGGCCATCTCTATGAATAAAGACAGACTTTACTGAGAACGCTACAGCCTTCTTCAATAGAGCTTTGTAATCAAAGAGAGAACTGCAGAGCAATCAATCATTTTAGTTATAATAGTCCAGTTTTAACTCCCGTTTTATTACCCAGTACCCCATAAAAATACTGTTCCCTTCGCTTCAAGGTACTTTGTCCCACATGAAGCTGGGAGTGGCACACACATACACCTCATAAAGTTCCTATAACTAAGCCTGCCAAATCAAATATACTACAAGCCCCACTCACAGTATTCTGCAGATTTCGTAGTCTTTTTGTTTGCTTGCTCGCTTGCTTACTTTGATTCATTCGGTTTAGTATCGATCGGAGAGGTTCCAGTTTCAAGATATTTGCCTACTTAGATACCTTTACATAAACTATAACAACTGGTTTTCGCTCTCACCCTTTGACTTCAGTGTCATCGAAACATCAAATAGTCCTAAGCTCATCTATGTCCTATAAAGTCACCCGTGGGTCTATCTAATTCAGGCATTCACCGACTCACGATTAATTTATGTACTTTGAATACACTCTGGACAGTGGCACAATCCTATCTCCTCCACCGTCACACCTGGATACAGTAGCCCTAAGAGCAGCACATCTGGGAGAGAACAGCAACATTAGGCACACGAGTTGACTGACACAATGAAGTTGCCTTTTAATAAGGTGGCATTTTCAGAAGGAATGTCACAGAACAATATGGTGACCAGAAAGCAAGTGTGAAAAATCAGGACGGGACTGGGCAGTAATAGGAGCCTATATAAGAAAAAGACCCAAAAATCGGGACTGTCCCTATAAAATCAAGACATCTGGTCACCCTATAGAACAAGGGCTCAAGGACCTTCAGATAATGAGGCATGTTAGCAATTCCTGTAGATACGTCTGACCAGAGATCTCTCTCACACCAATCCATCGCTATCTGTAATAAACCCTTTATGATTCATGAATAGCACACTCTACATACAATAGCACAGCTCAACATCCACTACCGGGGGCGGGGGGGAGAGAAGAGATCTGAAAGAAACTGATCCCATTAAAAATTTAGTAACAAATAAAATACTCACTGTAATCAAGGTTTCCAAGAAGCACTTTAAATATGGATTTTCACACTGGGAAAGCATTTAACATTCAATGCCCCTTTCGTAATATGTATAAAGTGACATGAGGATTTAGTATAAACCCGGAAAAGGTAACTAGATCTACTTACAGTATCTATGGATCCCAGTGTGGACTGCTTTGCAGAATCCACTCAGTGGGACTACATGGGGTACTGAAGCCCAGTCTGGCACTACGATTTTTGATCCACACGGTCTATTGAATCCTCTTCCTTGATTCTTATACTGAAGTCATAATACTGAACTATTAACATTACCGCTATTTCTATGGCCATGGAGCAAACTCTGATGTCATAAGCATAGGGATTTTGAATGTATCATGGGTCAAGCTGAAGGGGAAACTGGGTTCTGGAGGAAAACTGGACTTATTTAAAAACAGAGATCAGAAATAATTGTAGGAGAAACAGCAAAAATGTCAGGCCAAGTATTCTATAAACACGCTGCCCTTCCATTCAAGGATCTTAGAGAATCTTATAATAAACTAAGCCTCATAAAATCCTTGTGATGTAAGTAAATCCCCACTTTGCAGCTAAAGACACTGAGGCGCAGAGAGGTGAAAACAAAGACCCCACAACTCACAGTCCCTATAACTTAAATTCTAGACCAGTGGTTTTCAACCTTTTTTCATTTGTGGACCCCTAAAATATTTCAAATGGAGAGACAGACTCCTTTGGAAATTTTGGACAGTCCACAGACCATAGGTTGAAACCACTGTTCTAGACAATTCTTCCCCTCAGGTTTTCAAGTTTATCCAGTACAATGCTGCTCCTTGGTTACAATTAGCTAACATTAAAAGGTCACCAAGCCATTTTAACAGCCATCTACTCATCCTGACACAATGCACCTGATCTTTCTTTGCCTGGGACAGGCTCTATATATTTTAATCTTTTGAATAATAGTATTTTGCAGGCTGCCAGTTGAATGATTAAGAGGAACATATGGTATATAAATGTATCTGTGACATTGTAAGGGTTCATTCTGTACAAAATCCCACACAAAATATGCCTTGAGACCAGCCAATTTTTCAAACCTACTCAGTGAATGCAGAGACTAGGTATCTTTAAATAAGGAAATAAAAATCCAATAGCCCAAGCACAGCTCAATCTAGCAGGTTCATAGGCCTACGACTAATGTAGCTGTGTTAGGTCTTGCCAAAGCCGATCCAGTTGCCATATTAATTTAAGTAATTCTGTCACAATGCAAAGTAGCTACAGATGGCAGCCCTTCATTTCAGAAAGAAGTGAAGCATGAATGTGACCAGGCTTGAATAGAAAAAACCAAGTTCAAAGGAAAATCAATGTTTATAAAAGAAAACAGACATGTGTCATGTGAGAGCCAAAAACGAAAGATGATTTAGCAAATACTGTAGCTCTGCATCCATCCGACTGGCTTGTCTACATTATTTTATGTGGTACAGCATACATCTGAAAGCCAGATTTTTATCTCAGTTACTAGGGTGAAAAGCCAGTGTAAAACTTGCAGGTTCTCTGAATTTACAGAGGTGTAACTGAGGTCAGAATTAAAAATGTACGTAGATGGTAAAGATGTAAATTACAAGATCAAAGTTCAGGCTAATTTGTACAGCTCACTAGCACCCCAAAATATAAACAATATACCTACTGTTTGGATGCTAAACTTGTTCATAATATGCTGGTGCCAACCAAAAAGGCAATTGCAACCTGTAATGGGCCAGATTTTGAACCTGTGAAAATCACATAGCTCCACTGAAGTAACTGGACCTAGGTCAATTTACATCATCTGAAAATCTGGCTCATGGTCAGTTCTCATAATACTACAGGTATTTTCACATATTTGGTCATATGCACATTTCTCTTTTCTCAGACAAAACAGATCCTCTAAAATAGATCACTTATAAATGAATCAAAGTACAGTGCAAGGTTATCATGGTGCTGTAGTGTGATCCCACTAAAAGACGGCCTCAGGTACCACCATATTAGAATGTATAGAACACATGAGTAAAGAATTGAAATCTTGTATGGCAACTGAGAGAGAGAAAAAGGAATCACCCCTACGAGCTTAAAAAAATGCCATCTAGCTGGAGGCCAATGATGCTTTGTGGATAGCTTTGAAAATACATGGATTCTTTTTTAATTTGCATCTATCTATCTTACACTAAGAACATCAGCATAAAAAGCAATATGTCTTTCTCCAAGGTTCCTTTCACGCCTGCTCATTCCTCACCTGAAATCAATCCTTCTTGTTAAAACCTCACAACTGGCTGCTGCAGAAGTGAGTGGAATGTCAAACACTAAGTGAAGATCATGATAAAGGAGCACTCAAAGGATCAACAGAAATGGGTTACTTAATGGAGATAATCTTTTAGTACAGGTGGGCCTGACTTGTACTCAGTGAGTGAAGATCAACAGAGATACACCAAGGTTATATTTGGCCCCATGCATTCAGGGATACTTTGGGGCAGTTTCCTAAAACAAGATCTTATCTACTAAGGGTGGGCTCTACAGGTTTCATTGTATTTTCAGAGGAGGAATAAGTAAAAGCAGCAAATGGAGGAGAAAAAAATAATCATGTTTTATGCAAACATCCTCAGTAAAGACAGCGGCAGTGCAGGGGGAAAATACAAACACACACACACGATTTTCTAAACAGAACATTGCTTGACATTTTTAAAGGAGGTGTCAGTAGCTCTTTATGGCTTGATTTCATACTAGATTGTTTAGCAGACTAATATCCGTTCTCTGCAAAGAATGCACTGTCTATGGGCAATATCAGACACTTACGATGCACTTGTAATGTTGTCAGAATACAAATATCCATCTGTGGTGCAGAAGGAACAATCAGCACTCCCTGAACTATTTTGTTTTTTTAAATGAAAATGATGTGGTATTCGATCATGTACCAGATCTCAAGTTGTGATAAAAATAAAATACAAGTAGCTCTTCTGGGAAAAAGAATGTGAATCTCTGCCATGTTATCTTAAGTAGTTTATTGCCTTATTTAACAAGATATTGAAGGGGTTAGCTAATGTTTGCACTAAACTTTGACCTTTCAATGTGCTATTCAAGTGCTAAGTATTAAGGCTCAGAGATCAAACAAACACCTCCTATAGTTTATAAAGAAGCTATGTTCGGGTAAGAACTGTATTCATGTAGCATTTCTTGAGTTGAGTTGCATTACACAGAATGAGTTCCACTGGAATTTATATCTTACTCTCCATGCAAGGGTTCCTCAAACTATTACATAGGTTTAAAAAAAAACTGTAGTGTCTATAACAGTCAGTGACTTGGTATGAATGAAAATAGAGCAAGTAAAATTATCATACATAGAGCAAGAAGAGAGATACAAAAAAAGTGACAGGCTGCAGCAGGCAATGTGAAAGATATAAAGAAGATATAGAAACTTACATATCCGTCATCACAAGGGCTCAGAGAGTAATATCCCTTTATGGACAAACAGGCACACATTAAAATAAAGAAGATTAAAAACATAAGTTAACAGAAATAACTCACAGAAAAACAGTTAAAAAACCCCAAAACAAATCAAATTAGTTGAAGACTAACAGACTGTTGAGTTTGAAGAGCATAATGCAAATTCCTTCTCCTCCTCTAAATCTGCAATAAAGTTATTAGTAGCTATTGCTGTGGGACTGAGAACAACCCCTAAACGTGGATGCAGTCATACTGGTATAAAGGTGCCTTCTACCACTATTTCTTCCTGTACAGGAACAGCTATGCAGGTATTTAACACCTTCATCCCGGTATAACTGCATTCATAATAGGGGGATTAGTACTGCTGTAGCTATACCGGTATTGTTAGAGCAACAGATACCAGTGAGCCCAGTCTTGACTGGATGACACTAACTACTGACAGTGTAATTGTCAATGCATTCACTTGCATTGCTTAGGCCTTCTCACAAGTGCAGCGTGACAACTGTTAGAAATAATACAGGGGAGCGGGGTGGGGGTGGGGGGTGGGATTGGTCTTTGAGCAATTCCCTACCAAAGGCAGCTTCAGAGTTGAACTGAGTGTCCCAGATGTAAAAGTCAGGGCGTTGCTACACACAAACTGGAATGGTATGTCTACAATGCAGAGTTTTTGTGCTGTAAATTTCACTGGTGATAGGGAACAAGCGAAAGAAAAGAGCTGGGTTGTGTACTCACTTAATTCCTCTAGAGTCAGAGTGTTTACACTAGTAGCACTTCCATCATGGATGAGAGCAGTGCTGTAGGGCAGCTATCCCACAATGCTGCTTTCTGGATAAGTCGTGGGAGGGGGAGTGAAAGGCATTCTGGGTTCCTGCTCAGTGCCCCATGATGCACTCCTTCATGTCCCAGTAGCCCCATTACTTGTTTCTTTCGTGGAATTTTTTTAAAACCCCTGCTATCTGATTGCTTTCCCTGCCACGTCTACAAGCAAAGGGAAAGGTAGTTTCAAACTTCCCGTGTCCTACAGGGGGAGGGATTGACATCCGTTTACCTGGTATCGAAGCAGCGGAGATGCTGGCCAGAATGATTACTTTTGGGACTGTGGGATATCCTCCGGAGGCCAAAAGGAGTCTACACAGGTAGAATGTCTTCACTTTCACAACAGCGCAAAAAGAACAGTAGAAAGAGCTGTATGCCTCTCATGAAGGTGGTTTTCTTTTTGCTGTGAAACTTCTGAGTTTCACCGCAAAAAGTCATTAATAAGTGTAGACGCTCCCACGGTTTCAGTGCAAAAAAGGGACAGTTCGTGCTTTAAATGGCAAGTGTAGACACAGTATAAATCAACTGTTAATTTGAACCTTCAGGACATGTCTACACTTACCGGTAGATCAGCACTGATCCAATCGATGCAGCGAGTATTGATTTCTATGGGAGAACACTCTCCCATTGGTTTGTGTACTCCCTCTCCCTGAAAAGCGAGTCAACACAACACAGTGTAGCTACCACAGTGAGTGAATCTACTTACGTCGACTTCAGTTAAGTTATTCACATAACTGAAGTTGCGCAAGTTAGATCGATTTACCGCGGTAGTGTAGACCAGTCCTAAGTTATTTCAGTACAAAGCTGTTTGTGCTCATTTCAAACTAAGAGTGTTCTTTTTCGATTTAACTTGTTTTTAAATCTAAACAGGACATTCTAAATCCAAAATAAGAGTGTTTACACAGAGACTGGCATCAATATAACTAATGATATAAAATGCAACCACTTGGTTTATTTTAGTTTTAGTTTGTGTGTAGAGGAGCTCTCAGTATTTAGTTGCTCCTGCCTTAGGGTGACCAGATGTCCCGATTTTATAGGGACACTGTGGATATTCAGGGCTGTGTCTTATATAGTCGCCTATTACCCCTCAGCCCCTGTCCCCATTTTTCACACTTGCTGTCTGGTCACTCTAATCTGCCTGCGCAGACAAATAACTACATAGGAAAATGATATAATCTGCACGTCCCTCATTTAAGTAGCATTTACACTGTACTGTTCCTTCAATTTAAGTAAGGATACAGGAATTTTGCTACTTTCCATCATGACTGGGATTTGGGAAATAGCATTTGTTGTGTTAGCCTGTGAAACCAATACCTAGACCATTTGAGGGAGTAGAGAGAGGGGAATAAGATATAGGAGTCCATGTCTCCTCTTCCCTTCAGAATTAAGACATTTTATTCAAACATGAAACATCTCCCCTACTCTCAGTGCAGACGGTAGTTACACATGAAATGCACTCCATACTCTGCATCAGCTAGAAAGCATAACCTGTCTTTGTCTAGAATATAGAGATGTTTTGTTTCTGTATTATCCAAGATCACATATGAGCTTTTTTTTTCTGCACGGGAGTGGAGAAGACAGGAAAAGGTCTATTTTCCCCTGGGACGAGTCTCCTTAAGGCTATTAGTTGACATAATAGGTGTTTTTGTTTTTAAAATGATCGAAGTACACCCGCAGAAAATTTAATGAGTATATTCTGGAAAGGTAAAAACAAGAATTCTACTGTTGTGCCGCCTGGGTTTGCTGGGGTAATCTCCTGTAGAGAGCATTTTACAAACCAAAAAAGAACATTTGCTACAAAGTAGTGACTGTTTAATGGCACATTTACATTAGAAAGAAAGGTGTGCTTATTGAGGAAAGGAAGCGGAGAAAGACCACAAGAAAAGAGAACATACTATGCTAGGTTACACCTTGGTCACACAGTAAAGAAAATAAACAAAACCCAAAATCCCAGGGGCTCAAGATAATAAATGACTTATATGCAGTTAGTAAATAAGCACCTTAAGCA
The DNA here is from genome assembly GCA_007922305.1 of Dermatemys mawii. Classification (NCBI taxonomy): domain Eukaryota; kingdom Metazoa; phylum Chordata; order Testudines; family Dermatemydidae; genus Dermatemys; species Dermatemys mawii. The sequence goes on from ML677401.1 coordinate 11,442,098, forward strand.
AAAACTGACGTCTGACAAGAGTGTCAACATAAAAAACCCAAAGGGTTTTTCCTCACAGACCCTTATGAGCTGTACCAAAAGAAATCTACCATTTGCTAAACAGACAAATACAACGTAAGTAGAATGATGGTTTAGTCCCCAAAAGGTAAACAGAACGCAAAGGAACAGCTAATAAGCCAATGGCAGAGAAAGAATGTAATATGCTTTGTTAAATAAAAGATGAAAGGACTCTGCAATTTAATATAGTTTCAACATGGGCTGTCACCTATTTGGATTCTTAGTCATAATGCAATCCCATTAAAAGGGCAATGCTTGAGACACATCCAGGACTCTAGATACAACAGGCTCCACCAGGAAAGTAATTTCTCTTCACCTTTACCTTAGAAGTCTCACTAACTTTGAGTATTTTGTATTTCATTGTTAATACAGTAGATTCTCGATTATCCAGGATGATAGGGAAAAAATTACTCCTGGTTAATAAAATCCCGGATAATCATCATCTACTGGAAACATCGGGGGGGCGGGGACGGGCTTGGTTCACCAGGCACTCTGCACCAGGGGTAGGGGATGTTGGTTCACTGGCTGCCCTGTGCCCTGGTGGGGTGTGTGTGTGTGTGTGTGTGTGTGTGTGTGTGTGTCTGTCTGTGTGTGTGTGTGTGTGTGTGTGTGTGTGTGTGTGTGTGTGTGTGTGTGTCTGTGTGTGTGTGTGTGTGTGTGTGTGTGTGTGTCTGTGTGTGTGTGTGTGTGCGCGCTTGGGGCGGCAACAATGCCAGAGCCGGCCCCGCAAGTTATGCATATTTTTTTTTTACATCCTGGTTAATCCACAACCTGGTGAACCCAATCCTGGATATTTGAGAATCTACTGTATTTTAGGTGCCTTATTGGCTTCTATGGCTTTGTATTTCAGCATTAACATGTTTTAAAATATGACCTGCAAAAAAAAAGTTAAAGTAAATGCTAAATGGTCCAATTTGCCATGATAGAGTCCCTGTCTAGAATAAGATAAAAGATGGTTTTAAAACAACGTTTTCAGTTTTGTCTAGACAAGGATAAAAGGATATTATAAGCATGTGTAAGGGGACCGTTTTATCCCCTAGCTAACATTCAGTGCGGGAGTTTTGGTACTGGAAGCTAGCAACCAAAAGGGGAAGGGTCGATGGGAAATCAGGACCCCGAGACTGACAGTCCCCTGAGACTGACAGTCCCCGGGGCAATGGGGAGAGACCAGTACTCCAGGTCAGCCTGATTGACAGGAGAGGCAGTCTAATCAAGGAGTCGGGAGCCCAGGGTGGGTCTTCCATGTGAGCTGGAATTGGCTGGGTCAGACAGAGTGGGGCGAAGCTAAGAAGAGAGCAGGGGTCCAAGCTGAGCTGGGGAACAGAGCTGGGCCACAGCTCAGCCCAGAGAGAGCAGACCCTCTGCTGGGAGCAGAGCTGGAGCCCCAAAGCCAGAGCACAGCCCACAAAGCAGGTCAGGGCTGGGTGCAGTCACAGAAGCAGCCTTCAGAGCAGACCTGTGCTGGGAGCAGAGCTGTAACAACCAGAGCCAGAGGGGCCAGAGAAACAGCCCAGGGGGCTGGAGGCAGAGCAGCAGCACTGTGGCAGAGTGGAGCTGGAACTGTCCGGAGCTGAGTGAGGTGAGCCACTGGGGAGAATGAGGAGGATCCTGGGCAGGGGCCCAGCACAGGGAGACACCTCAAGCCAAGAGGCTCTGCAGGCCAGACTTGGAGGGGGATCATAACGCTGACAGGGCAGGGGTGACACTGGGAAGAAGGGTCCTGCCACCCAAAGCCTCAGAGCGTGTGGCCACCACCAGTGCAAGTGTCCAAGCCATGGCATCCCTGCAGCACAGCCAGAGCCTGAGAAGGAGGCCTGGGACCTACAAGGAACAGACTGTGAACTACCCTGACATTGCAGACACTGCTTGTGATGTTCCCTGCCACAGAGCAGGGTGATATGTTTCCTTTAACTTTTCTCATTTTTCCTTTTTAAACAAATTGTTGATTAAAGAAACTGTTTTGCTTTAAATCATATGCAATGATCAGTGGGTCAGGGAAATGCCCAGTGCGGAGAGAGTACCCCAGAGTGGGGACACTCTAGCCCCTGACCTAGGTGACCACAGCAAGGTTGGAAGTTGAGCCCCGCAGGAAACCTGGGCCCGGTCTTGTTGGGGTTACGAGGACTCTGCCAGATAGGTGAGCGCAAGGAGAGTCCTCAAGGACAGCGAGGCTTCTGGGTAAAGGAAATGGGAGTGAGGATTCAGATCCTTCCGCTAGCCCACTTCACCGGGGTAGTGCAGAAGCCAGGAAAGTTCTGCACAATAGCAGGACCATTCCCCGGCTCACACATGCATTAGCTAACACGTGCTAACAGAGTTGGAAGTAATAGACATATCTGTGTATGTAGCTTGGACTGAGCTAGCCCACTACAAACAGCAAGCACAGCTGGTGGCACAGGCTAGTCAGCTGAGTTCTTACCTAGAATCTCAGAAAGGGTTGTACTCAGGGCAGCTAGTCTGTACTCCCAAGTCAGAGCTACACTGCTACTTTTACTGCATCAACTTGACCAAAACTAGCACCCATGCATCTATCTAAAATGGAAATTAAACCTCCAGCTGCAGCGTAGACATATTTTAAGGACTTCTGAATGTTGAGGCTTCTCATTCAGCCTCGTCTTCACGTGGAAAAAAAATTGGATTAAAAAAAATGTTTTTACAATGAATTCACTAGCATGCGGCAAATATGATTAAATCCTCAAGACAAGGTGATTACAATTCTACCTCAGGATAGCTGATCAATATAAATCCTAGGCTCCTCCTAGTTTTTGTTGCATTAATTTCCTTGATTTTTAAGGAATTTTAAATTTTCAAATAACTGGAAGAATATTTTTTTTAATCAGATTAACCTAGGATCAAAACAGAAGATAACCAGTGGTCTACAGCACAAACAAGTGGACTAAAATTTAGAGGCCAATCCTTTAGAGACTGAAGTGTGAGAGTAATTTACTCATGCATAATCTTATTTGAAACTACTCATGCTTGAATCTTTGCAAGATTGTGTCCTACGTGTGCAAACTAAAATATAGTCTGCATTTATAATTAAACATTTTAGTAAGAGACCTTGGTTTTCTTCTGCCAAATAACTATTGAGGGGACTATGGTCTGAAAAGCTTCAAAAACAAATGCATTTAAACTTTTAAAATGATTCCTTCAACTAAGAAACTTTTTTAAAGGGTTCATAAGGCTGACACCTTGAACGTCACGTTTTAATTCAAAACAACTATTTACATCTGCTTTATGAAACATTAACAATATGTATTTATTATGCAAAGGCAATCAATCTCACAAACAGGAAGCATACCCCATACTGCAATATAGAATATAGTACAGGGGAAACCAGTTTTAGTCAGTTGAAGACTATGAGCTTGATCCTGCAAAATGCTAAGCACACTGGCTCCAACCCAGCAAAACACTTCAGCATATACCTAACTTTAAGCATGTCAGTAGTCCTAAGGAAGTTAGAGACACTACTCATGTGCTTAAAGTTAAGCTTGTGCTGTGCTGGACTAGGTCTGAGTATTCAGCACTTTGAAGGATCAAGCCCCATGTTGCCAAGTAGCCAGAAGCCTGTTAATCACACTTAGCTTGCATTAAACAGATATGACATCAGAGATGGAGACCAGGGGTACACTCACATTGCAATGAAAAAAAATAAAACCCAACACTGATTCTCAGAGCAAGGATCAATTCCCCTGGGCTCACAGGACTCAGGCTAAAAACTGCAAGGTAGACTTTCAGGCATGGGCTGAAGCCCAGGCTCTGAGACCCACGCCCTTGCAAAGTTTCAGACCCCAGGCTCCATCCCAAGCCCAAATGTCTGCACTGCAAGTTTTAGCCCCACAGCCCACGTAAGCTGAACTGAGCCAACCGTGACTGTGCTCAGGGTCTTTATTGCGGTGTGGATCTACCCTAGAGGTCCTAGTCCATTATTCACTGAGTACTTTAGTATGAACAAAAGACAGTTGTTTCCCAGAGAACGCACAATGCCCCATTTTGATCCACGCTCTATATTAAAAAGATAAGAGCCTTGTTATAGAACTCTCTGGGCAGCATTTGACAGACAGGCCACAGCACAGCCAGCCCTGGGGCAGGACTTTTTTTTTTTAAAGTCAAACATTCATTTTTAAACTTACCCACCAGCTTACTGAACTTCAGAAAGTTAGGAATTTGATCATCTCTTTTCAGCTTGGAAAAGAGACGGCTAAGGGGAGATATGATTGCGGTCTATAAAATCATGACTGGTATAGAGAAAGTAGGTAAGGAAGTGTTTAGTACTTCTCATAATACAAGAACTAGGGGGGTCACCAAATGAAATTAATAGGCAGCAGGTTTAAAACACATAAAAGGAAGTATTTCCTCACACAATGCATAGTCAACCTGTGGAATTCCTTGCCAGATGACGTTGTGAAGGTCAAGACCATAAGAGGGTTCAAAAGAGAACTAAATAAATTAACAGAGGATAGGACCATCAACGGCTATTAGCCAGGACGGGTAGGAATGGTGTCCCTAGCCTCTGTGTGCCAGAAGATGGGAATGAGCAACACTAGATGGATCACTTGATGTTTCCCTATTCTGTTCATTTCCTCTGCGGCACCTGGCACTGGCCACTGTTGGAAGACATGCAAAAGTGACAAAGAGTCCTGTGGCACCTTAAAGACTAACTAAAGTTTTAGAGCATAAGCACTGCTTGCATCCGACGGAGTTGGTATTAGCCCACGAAAGCTTATGCTCTAATACTTTAGTTAGTCTTTAAGGGCCACAGGACTCTCTGTCACTTCTGCAGTTCCAGACTAACACAGCTACCTCTCTGATTCTGTTGGAAGACAGGATACTGGGCTAGATGGACCCTTGGTCTGACCCAGTAGGGCCATTTTTATGTTCTTATGTCCAAACTGAGAGCAACATTCAATGAGCAGGGAACAAAACAGAACAAAGGAAATCCTTTTTTAAGACTGTACTCCAAGGTATACTGCCTTATTTCTTTTGTATAACAGAGAACTGCTGTCTACAACACTAAGACTTAATCCTGCTCTTTGACCCTTGAGTTCATTCATACATGATGTGTGGAGTAACTTATTTGTCAAAAAACACAAGGCACTGCAGTGTATTTGAGGGCAGGACTGAGCCCTCTGTTACAAAGGAGAGGTCAAAGAGAACTTTATAAGTGGGGGAGACAGTTACTGATGGCTTGTCTACATTCTGAGTTAGTGCATTCCAGTGGGGATGTAAATTCTAGTCTGTATCAGTGTGTCACACATTAACTGGCCCACGTGGACCTTGCTGGTGTGAACTATCTGCTCCCTAGTGCCCGTTAACATAGTATCCAGGACTACATTAACACACACTAGCATGCCATGCCATGAGCAGAGTCCACAGTGGCGCTTCAGCACATGGCACACAGATGTGGACTAGAACTGACACCCCAGAGGTGTGTACTAACACACCATGTAGAAAAGTTTCTAGAGGAGCTAGAGAGGCCATATTTTGGTTTAAAGTAAACAGTGAAATGACTTTCCAACACATATCCAGCACAGATGTTACAGGCTCAGTCTCTAATGGCTGATTCTGACCTACGTCACTTGGGACACAGTTCCTCTAGCTTTATTCCAAAGCTTGCATGAAAAGCTGAAACTACTTAAGGACGGACAAAACATCTAGTTGCGTAACAACCAGTAATTTGGAAATTTTTGAAGAAAGAGCGATAGGCCACTTCAGCAGCCTTGTGAGTTATCTGCACTGCCATGCCGGAAACCTGAATTTGATTTCTAGTCCTAGTCTCTTCTGGTTTCTGGGTCAGCAGAGATTGGGAGTGCTGCAGCACAGCATAGAGATGGACATGGAAGAAGTCCCTGATTTTGTGAAATGCTAAATTATTTCAGCTTTTTCTAAGGAAGTGGGCGGGGCAAGTTTTCATTTTTTGACATTACTATTCTTGTTTGAGTTTCTAACTATTCATTGTTCACACACCTAGAGTGGTTCTGGGAGGCACACTGTATAAACTGGAAACAAACAAAAACTCTTATCATTCAGAAGGATCAAAGGACTGAGTCAGAGAAGCTGCTTACTATGTGGCTAAGATTTGCAGGGCAGACCATAGTTCCCCAAACCTTGGCTGACATCTTGGTTGGCAACATGATTTGATACCACCCACAATACAAATTTTAATCCTCTTGTAATCAGGCCAGGCGTCAACTGTATTGAAACATTTCAATGGGAGGTACACGCCTAACCTGCTTTGGTGCTTTTATAAAGTCTAGTAGGCGCCTATCTGCATCTTTAGGTGCCTAAATACCTTTGCAAATCTAGCCCTCACTCTGTATAGAGAGGGAGAGAATGGGAAAACAGCACTGTAGCTCCAGTGCAGCTATCTGAAAGGGTATGACTGAGAGAATGAGTTGGGAAAGAACCATTAGGTCTTCCAGGGAGTCCATCAACAGGAGCTAAGGTATCTACCCACAGGACCTAGATACAGGTTTACAATGGAACTAAATGAGACAAAGTATGTCTGTAGATTTTTACCAACAATGTGGTTCATCATGTATTAGAAGATAAAGATGCCTCAGAAGCCTATAAATGAGGCCATAATTCCATCTCATGGAACTGGCAATATGACCAGGGTCATCAGAAGCCCAAGATATAATCATAACCTTATGTAAACTTGGTGTACATTACTCCTTACACTTTACGCGTAGAGTCATAATCTTATATCCCTGGTGCAATATATGTAGGTTTGGCAAAATCTGATTTTTTAAAAGAATTTAATGGATAATTTTGATATATATTTTAAAGCATTTTTAACTTTTTTATCATTTTAATTAAATAATTATCTGACCCACCCCATAAATTTAACAGCAATAGACACTGAGATTCAAAAGTTAAAGTTTTATAACCAGTAAAACACAAACTGTCAACACCACATGGCAAAATATACAAAGTAAATATTCTTAAATTGAACTCAACTAAGTTCTCAAACAGCATTTTTCTTATTTTGTCCATCTGTATATTTCTGTCATTGATGGAAATATTTTTCATTGGTGTATATGTACGGCAAAATTGACAATTACCAATAAAAAACGAATCCTTCCAAGCCTAAATATGCAGCTCAATGAGTACTGCATTTTAAGATGGCTACAGAGACTAGAGCAAGTATTAGTACTGATTATACTTACAGTTCCAGGCCTTGTGAAGTCAATACTATGTGGTATACTTTGTCTCATTTGATTGCTAAACAAACGAACGCAGACACTTTGAAGATATTCTGGCGTGATCTAAAATAAAGAAATAAACTAAGCACAGGGAATTATGTAACATTTCCATTTGACTTCAGCCAGGTACTTGTACAGGAAGTCAATGTTTCCCAGGTGGTGTGTCCCAACCTGCCAGTGGGTCACAGGAAAAGTCTAGATGGGTCTTGGGCCCAGTGTGGAGGTGAGACCCTGCAGGTGGAAGAGAAGGTGGGAAGGGGGAGCAAGTCCTCCCTGTAATCTCCCTGCAGCAGTGGCTTCTCTCCCATGGGGCTGGGCCCAGTTCTGGGTCTTGGACCTGGCCCTTGGAGTCACAGCCCACTCAGGTTTGTCCCAGACCTGCCCCCTCACCCCACCATGAAGGGGAATGAACAGGACAAGCTTGAGTGGTGCTGCAACCCTTTGCATCAGGTTGCAGCACCATTCACTCACATTTGGACCCGCTGCCCCTCCGTGATGACAAACCTGAATGGCACTGTGTCTCTGTGCACCAGGTCACAATGCCTGGCACAGGGAGCTGGGCCCAGCTATGGGATTGGAGCTGTCTCTGCAAGGTGAGCACAGGGTGGGTTCGCTCTCCACCACCCTACCCTGGGGCTTCCCCTCTGCACTAGGCTGGGAGTAGGGCTGCAGTACCAAGGCGGCTGGTGCGGGTGGCTAGTGCCTCTTTGGTGAGGCACCAAGGAGCAGGAGGCAGCAAAGGATGCTGGCCTATGAATTTGGGGCCTCCTGACTAATTTGGATCCTGTGGGGAGAAAGGGTCACCAAAAAAAAAAAAGACAAAATGGAGTTGGTGGGTCACCTTAATAAAATATTTTTGGGAAGCACTGCAGTAAGTAGCTTTACAAGGAGATGCCAAAAATGAAAATTTATCACACAAGTTTTCTTTTGGTAAAATGGAAGTTAAACTAAGAATAAATATTAAATGGCAATACTGCTGAGAACTATTGGCAGCAACACCTCCCAACAATCCTGCCTAAACAAATGGCAGAGCTCAAAGCATACATCTATCCAGGAGAAAGATTAAGCGTATCTCATAAACATATACATTTGTGCTTCATTTCATACAATTTTAATGTTGTTTATAATGGTCTTTAGGGTTTTGGGAAAATAAAATCACAGCAGTTCTGCCTTCCAGGGAAATGGCATATGCTTCCTGGATATCAGGGGATTTGAGAATTGCGATGTTCACACTTCATTCCCCCTTGCTGTGTATAGGGGCACCTGGATGGGGATAGATCTACCTCAAAGCAGCTGAAAACTCTTCAGTAACTGAGAAGCCTACTCTTTCCTCTCCAGGGAACCCCAGTGCGTGATATCTCTTGGACCCCCTAACAGCAGCAGTAGCCAGAGTGTAAAACAACATTATTTTAAATAGTCCAGTTTCGGGCCATAATTGTTTTTTTACAAATTGACGGGCAGGGACACACCAATACTTTCAATCAGAACTAATATACTTCCAACGTGATCCTATTCAAAGTTCAAAACCACCTTGAAGTGAGAGCCGGAGTAGAAACATTGATCCACAACTCAAGAGCACCATCAGCTGGAGACATTTGAGAAGGATCAGATGATACACTTTACTGAGTTTTGAGTGCAAAAGCAGTCAAAATAACAGCTCCTTAGCCTGGTGCTCCTGACATAGCTCCATGTAAGAACACAGGGAATATCACTTTGGACAGCACTGCACCAAGATATAGAATGGGAGCAGCGAATGACAGGACATTTACTCCCAACTATTTTCAAAGCTAGTGTGAGCAGGCACCTTTCCCATCCTGTTCTAAAGCGAAGTCCACACACTGTGGCAGATTACTCCTTCCTTGCACGGTGCCACTTTAACACTGCTTCATCAGCAGAAGGCAACCCTAAACTCAGAGTCACCAGCAGGGCCCGATTAACTCTCCCGTGGGCCTGAAGCTATTAGATTTTGTGGGGCTCTATATTCAAATCTTTTTCCTAGTTTAAAACAAAATTATCACAATTATGGCATTGAGACTATTAACGCTGTGCTAAACTTTCCTTTTAATTACTATAAAGCCATTCTGTGGTTACATTTCAGTCTTGAAACATGTAGAATATAGTTAATTCAAAATAGCCTACTTCTTACCTTAGAACAGCTGTTAAATTAGTTTCTTTCTGGGAGGGAATCTGGTGCAGGAGGGGGCTCCAGGCTGGGACAGAGTGTTGGGGTGCAGGAGAGGGTGAGGGGTGTGGGCTCTGGGAGGAAGTCTGGATGCAGGATGGGATTCTGACTTGAGGCAAGGGGCTGGGGTGTAGGAGGGGATGTGAGGTGCAGGCTCCAGCTGGGAGGTGCTTACCACAGGCAGCTCCCGGCCAGCGGCACAGCAGGGCTCAGGTGGGCTGCCTGCCTGCCAGCCATAGTCCCATGCCGCTCCCGGAAGTGGCTGGCTGCTGGCATATTTCTGTGTGCCCCTTGGGGGAGAAGGGCAGCTCATCTCCGTGCGCTGCCCGTGCCTACAAGCATCATCCCCGCAGCTCCCACTGGCCGGATTCGGGCCATTGGGAGCTGCCAGGATGGTGCTGGGCGCAGGAGCAGCATGCAGAGCTGCCTCCCAACCCCGCATCCCATCAGGGGCCGCAGAGTTGTGCCAGCAGCCAGCCACTTCCGGGAGCGGCATGAGGCCATGGCATGCCTGAGCCCTGCTGCACATTTAGCAGCCTAGAGATCGCCATCAACTGGCAGAGGCAGATGATAGGTTGGTGACGACTGAATTGTATGTAATTATGGATTTATTTTTGCGGGGGACCCCCTTTGCCTGACACCTTGGGCTTACATCGGCAGGAGCAACATAGTAATGCAGACGCTTAGAGTTAGGTCGAGGTAAGCTACCTTACATTGAGCTAACTTTGTAGCGTGGGTCAGGTCTCAGGGCAGGCTCGGGGACAGAGACGGACTTACAAGGACATCTCTGCAATGCCTCCACCCAAAGTTGGGCTATGCATTCCTGAGTTACAGATAGGGATCTGAGCCTCTTTGCACAGAGACAGCTCCCCTTCTTCATGGGAATTTTTCTTTACTAAGTGAACATAACACAAAGTTCAGCTTGGGGGACAGAGGGCAAACACCCTTTCACCACCCAGATCCTGGGTTACCCAGGAGACTAATATAAATTGTAGTGTCTCTAACTTAAAGCAGCCTCCCAAGGGCTGCCATGTGCTAAGCCACAGTCCGTAATCTCCATACCACTGTGCACTATGGCAGTGGTCATTAAACTGGGGTGCGCGTACTGCTAGGGGTGCACGAGACCACCCCCGGGGGTGCGCGAGACCCCGGCGCCGCCACCGATCCCGCCTGGGAGACCGCCAAACTCCTGGGAGGGCTATTTTAGTACCGCTGAAACGCCGCTGCAGAAAGCGAAAGCATTCACTTTCCGCAGCGGCATTTCGGCAGACATACGCCCAGGGGGCCACCGAGGAAAAAGTTTGAAGACCCCTGCACTATGAAGATTCTCTTTCCCTACGCCTATGCCTGAGCCCATGAGGGGAGCAGAATGGAAACAATTATACTTGCCCTATTCTGTTCCCCAGCTGAGGTAATTCTATTCAAGCCCCTTGTGGTGCCTTTATCCTACCAGAGCGGCATGCAGAGATGAAGGGAGAGTCTCTCCCCAAGATTTCCCCACCCCACCCCTTTCCCCAGACCTCATCCTATTAAATGTATGCTGTACTCACCGAAATCCTGAGCTAATGTAAATCTTAACTTGCACTTCAGGCGGATTCTACTTCCATTTCCTAAAGCAGACGCACGTACACACTTGGGGCTCATCTTACCATTTTGCCATTGACTGTGGCCTCGAGGGAATCCACCAGCTCAGCTGTGACCCCGATGAGATTGTGATAGTCCACCTGGATTTTATTGAACCGTTTAAGGTAGGTCATGCTCCTGCGCTCAGCCTCCACTAACTGCTGATGAAGCTGCTGCAACATTTCTATGAAGAGGTTGAAAAAGAAAACAACTTATTCTTCTGATAAAAAAGGACAACAGCTTTGCCTGCTGCCATAGAAATTTTTTTAGTCCCAAGATCATAGGTGCCAACTTCCTCTCTACCCAAGGGGTGCTCGACCACACCTCTGCCCCCACCCCTGCCCTCATCCCACTCCTTTCCCCAGACCCCATCCTGCCTCTTCTTGCCCCCATTCCACCTCTTCCCCACCTCTTTCTGCCCCCGTGCACTTCGTCCCCGCTCCTCTCTCCCTCCCAGCTCCTCCAGCACAGGGATGGGGAGAACAGCTGATCTCTGTGGGTGGGTGCACAGGCACAAACTTTACATTATGCTGGGGGGTGCTCAACCAGCACCAGCTGTGCCCCAGACCCCACCCCAATTCTACCCCTTCCCTGCCTCCACATAAGGAAGTGTTATTTACTTCACCTCATAATAGAACAATGGGCCACCAAATGAAATTAACAGGTAGCAGGTTTAACACAAACACAAGAAAGTATTTTTTCGCGCAATGCCCTTTAACCTGTGGAACTCCTTGCCCAAGGGAGTTGTGAAGGCCAATACTATAACTAGGTTCAAAAGGGAGCTCGATAGGTTCATGGAAGATAGCCACTGATGGACCTACTAGCTAGCATGAGCAGGAATGGTGTTCCTAGCCTCTGTTTGCCAGAAGTTGGGATTAGGTGACAGGCCATGGATCACTTGACTACAACCTGTCTGTTCATTCCCTTTGGGGCACCTGCCACTGGCCACTATCAGAGGACAGGATACTTGGCTTCATGAACCTTTGGTCTGACCCAGTATGAGCGTTCTTATATTCACCCCACCTCTTCCCACCCTCACTCCACGTCTTTTTGTCCCGTCCCGTTCCGTCCCCTTCCCAAAAGGTGCCACATCCTCACTCCTTCCCCTTCCCCTGAATCCTCCTGCATGCCACAAAACAGCTGATTGTGGTGGGGGTCTCTGGTGGGAGAAAGAAGTGGGAGGAGGCCGGATAGGGGGCAGGGCCAGGCTGTTTGGGGAGGCAAAGCTTTCCCTACCTGGCCCTCCATACAATTTTGCAACCCCGATATGGCCCTCAGGCCAGAAAGTTTGCCTACCCCATCTCAGAATCATGAACTCTATCATTTCATGATCACTTTCAAATTCTCAACCAGTTCCACCCTATTTGTCAAAATCAAATCTAGAACAGCCTTTCCCTGGTAGCTATCTCCACCTTCTGAAATAAAAAACTGCCTCCAATACATTCCAAGAATGTATTGGATAATCCATGTCCTGCTGTGTTATTTTCTCAACAGATGTCTGGGTAGTTGAAAAACTTTGATATGCACAAAATTACAGCTCCTGACAACAGGTAAGCAAACTTAGTGAAGGAATCTAATTACACAATTGCCTAAACTATAAAATATTCATAGAATTACAAAAATGTAGGACTGAAAGGGCCCTCGAGAAGCCATCAAGTCCAGTCCCCACGCATTGAGACAGGACCAAAAAAACCTAGATCATCCCTGACAGGTGTGTTTGTCCACCCTGTTCTTAACCTCCAATGGTGGAGATTCCTATTTAAGACCATTTCCACTGGACGTATCCAATGAGAGATATTCATACAGAGGAAGATTTGCAACATTAGTCATGAAACATATATCCCCTCATTGTTCATTTGCTTTTCATAAGTTTGATGGGGAATATTTTCAGTGATGAGAATAACTCTTGCAACTATGGTCAGCAGAACTACACACCCAAATACAGGTACATTCCATGGAATGTATTTAAGCATCTCATTTTGCACTGTGCTGCTTTTTACTATCAATAGATCTCATCTTTTAGGAATTAACCTTTGTCATCTGCTGAAAGGTTTACTAGCTTTCAAACTGGGAACCTGGATGTCTTGGTAGCCTTCCAAATTCAGTCGCTTTTGTTTTTCATCTGTCAAACTAAACCTCCATTTCAGAAGGCCCCACATAGTCTTCACATCACAGAATAAAAAACAATACATCACAAGAAAAATCTATGCTACGTGGATACAAAATAGATTCATGGTTATGAATTTTGCCAGTCTTTGTCATCAGGAAACACAAAAGAAAGCTACTGGTCAACTTCCAAAGATGCTATTTCCTCAATTTTCCTTTAAGCACCCAGGATACAAGCAAAGCCTGGGGGCCAGAGATGCTGACTTTTAGTTTTCCCTGGGGGTACTCCACTCCCACTCTGTCCAAAGGCCCCACCCCAATGCCACCCCTTCCCTCAAGGCCCCACCCTTGCTCAGACTCTTCCCACCTCCACTCCGCTCTCCCTAAGGCCCTGCCCTTGCTCCATCTCTTTCTGTTCCCACTCCACCCCTTCCCTGAGGCCCCCACACATTCGCTGCTTTCCGCCCTCCATCAGCTGCCGATCAGCTCTTTGGAGCTGAACAGCTGTGTCAGTGGGTGCCACCGAACAGCTGTGTCTGGTGGATGCTGAGCACCCACTATTTTTTTTCTACGGGTACTCCAGCCCTGGAGCACCTATGGAGTCAGTACCTATGCCTGGGGCTTTGCTTGTAGAACTCCAACATTTTGTAATTCTTCAGATCTACCTAATCAAACAAAAAACCTACAGGAGAAGTTGTAAGATAAGCACACCACTCAGACAGCTTTTAAAACCATACAGGTAAAAAAAGTCCTGTGGCAAACAGGTGAGGAGCCAGAGCATCTAGCAGGTTAATCAGGAAAGATAAAACACTCTAAACTCTCCAGTACATCCTTCAGAGCATTCACACCATCTCGTCTAACCTCAAAGTGCTTCAGCATGTCAGAGACTAGTGACTGGCAACGATTTACAAAGGCTGTGTTCAGAACTCTTTGCCATGCTACATTTCATTCATGTGTTCTTTAGTAATTTTGTTTGCATTTCCACTTCACTGATAAAGCAAACATTCACTCATGTCTCCAACAGTGAGCCTGTACTATGGATCTCACTAGGAGTCTTGTGCAGGAGATCTTTGAAGCATATCACAAAGCTCACACCTAAGACCCAATTCCCTTCAGATGAGGCAGGTCTCAAACCACCTTTTTTTAAAAGTCTAAACTGACCTAAATTATAAGGAATAAAACAGAGCTACATATTAAGGTCTGAAGCTGCCATCAGAGCTACCCGGGCAGATTCATGAAGACCCATAGCCAAAGTCAGGAGAACAAATTAATATTTCAGAAAGGAGTAATTTCTCTCAACAGTCTCACTTTTGAAAAAGTACAAGAAAGATGCCTGTACTACTTAATAAAATCAAATGCAACACAGAACACAAAGTAACGAAGCAAATGACTGAAACATACAACATGAGAAGACAAACCTCATTTGTTTTAATAAACCAAATTTGCAGAGTAAAAAATTAAATCCTCAGAGTAAAATAAACCAACAAAACATAAATAGCCTCTTAGAATTGGTATGACAACTTCCATCTTTACATATTTTCTGTGTGTGTGTGTATATATATGTATATATATATATATAAATAATACCTACTGTGTGTTCCATTCTATGCATCAGATGAAGTGGACTATAGCCTACAAAAGCTTATGCTGAAATAAATTTGTTACCCTCTAAGGTGCCACAAGTACTCCTGTTCTTTTTACAGATAGAGACTAACATGTCTGCTACTCTGAATGGTTGTTTCTGAATATTTTCCCTAAGTGATTTAGAAGCCTTAGCTTCATTTTTTTTAAGTGACTTAAGCACCCAGGTACCTAAGTCCCACTGACATTCAGGGAAACTTAGGCTCCACTCAGAGTATGTCTATACTCTCACCTGGGAGTGAGCCTTCCAACCCGAATCCACAGACTTGTGCTAGCAGAGCTTACACTAATGTGCTAAAAGTAGCTGTGTAGAAGCTGCTTTTGTGACACACTGTATCTCAAAATAGCACTCCAAAACCCACATATTCACTGCTATTATGATGTGTTTTATACACAGTATGCCTTGCGAGGTATCATTTGGAAAGTTATAATTTGCTGAGCATCACTGTTCTGTCAAAATGTATGTATTATTAGGAGATTTTGCTATATGTTTGTTACTGAAACATCTTGAGAGTCTGGAAAACACCCACAGACTAGCTCTTCAGTAGCACTATAGCAGTGACCAACACCCAGCCAGGAGTGAGAGTACCATCACCAGCAGGGGAGTCGTAAACAAGAGATTTACAATTCACACACAAGACAGTTGCTGAGCATACACACCCGCAGTTCTCAAACTTTTGAGAATCGTGACCCATTTTATCTCCTTCGGCTGCCGCGGCAGACCCTTGTATGTCTGCCGAAAAGCCGCCGAATGAATTACTTCCGCACTCGGCGGATTTTCGGTGGACATGCCGAGCGCTCCCGACTGTAACCAAATGGAGCACTTGGTATGTCCACCGAAAAGCCGCTGAATGCGGAAGTAATTCATTTGGCAGCTTTTAAGCAGCGCCGGGAGCTCGCGACCCCCCTGGAAGCGCTCAGCGACCCCTGGTTTGAGAAACCCCGATGTATACCATTGGGCTGCTTAACCCCCGGAATACAGCAAGGATCTTTACAGTACTTGGAGGAGAGTGTAAGTAAGGGATAATGATTTTACCTTGCCCCCTCTCCTCTCTGTACACTGCAAGCAACAAGATCTTTTGTAAGACAAAAACATTTGGAGTGAAGAGAATGGTTCTACCTGGAAAAGCTTTTCCAGTTAGCACAGACTGCTGTAAGTTTTTGAGTAAGAGAAAATTACTTCAAATTTGACTTCGCTTGATAAAGTTTAGGAATTAGACTGGGATTTTATCTTTTATTTCGGGCTGTCAAGCTATCAAAAAATTAATTGCAATTAATCACACTATTAAATAGAATACCATTTATTTAAATATTTGTGGATGTTTTCTACATTTTCAAGTATATTGATTTCAATTACAACACAATGCAAAGTGTACAGTGCTCATTTTATATTTCTTTTTATTACAAACATTTGCATTATAAAAAAGAAAAATTCATCACACTGAAGTACTATAGTGCCATCTCTTTAGCATGGAAGTTGAACTTACAAATGTAAAATTATGTAAAAAAAGAATAACTGCACTTAATAAAACAACATAAAACTGTAGAGCCTACAAGTCCACTTAATCCTACTTCTTGGTCAGCCAGTCACTCAGACAAACAAACATTCAGTGTTGGGGGAGGACAGGGGATGGGGGAAGTAAGCAATGACTGGTGTAGGAGGAAGGTCTGGGAGGACAGGGGGTGACAATACAAGGGAGCAAGCAATAACTTCTGCAGGAGGAGGGTAAGGGACGTGTCTTGCTGCTGCTTCAAGAAGGGTGGTGTCTGGTAGTGGGATCACCTCTTTTTACTGAGCTAGGTGGGCCCCCATCAGCTGAGTGAGACCTTGTTTGCAAGGGAGGGTGGATTTTACCTCAGGGACTCATCATACTGCAGGAGAGGAGAGGCTGGTGCTGGGAGGCTGAGCTTGCCAGGCCCATGTCCTCTATGGGATACTCCAGAGCGAGTGGCTGGCTAAGTGCAATGGGGCACGACACAGGGGGATTGGTCCCAGGAGTGAGGGGCCGGCAGGGCACAATAGGGTCTGGGCTGGCTAGGGTGACGATATGTCCCATTTTGGCCAGGAGAGTCCCCTAGTCCAGCTCTGTCCCAGCCAACCCTACTTCTTCGCCAAACCTGGTCATTTGTCCTGGTTGCAAGGCAGAGCAGAGAGGCAGCTGCTTACCAGGGGTCACCTGAAGTGGGGGGTAATCAGCCTCAGTTTTCGGTGGCACAGGACTGGGTGCGCGTGTGTGTGTGGTATTAAGCCTCGGCCGTGGGCAGTGCAGAGCTGCAGGTGGCTTGAGATGGGGGGGTTCAACCCCAGCCCTGGGTGGTATGGGGGATGGGCGGGGTCAGCCCCAGCTGTGGGCGGCACAGGGCTGGGAGGGGGAGATCCCACCATGAGCAGCGAGCTCGGGGGAAGGTGCAGCCCCAGCTGTGGGCACCACAGAGGGAGGGGCAGTCAGTCCCAGTCCCAGGAGGCATGGGGAGGGCAGCTCGGATGAGCCCTACAAGGTGGAGCAGAGGTGGCTCGGCCACGCCCCTGGTCATCCTGTTTTTACTTTAAAAACACCAGGATGAGAACCAGGTTATTTCCTCTAGCAGCAGCCTCTTCTCTTCCCACCCTTTGGTGGCGGCTTGCGTTACTATGCCTGACCAGACAGGCTTTCCGGAGCAGCTCATGCTCCCCTCCCACCCAGAGAGTCTGCGATTAACGTTCATTAAAATAATCAACGTTAATTGTGCTGTGCATTAATCAGACACATTAACGGCAGTTAACTGACAGCCCTACTTTTATTCCTTTTTGTAACCAGTTCTGAATTTCTATGCCAATGGTTCCCAAACTGGGGTTCATGAACCCCTGGGGGTTTGCAAAATGTTACAGGGGGTTCTTGGGAAAAAAATTCCTAATGGCGGACAGAACTGTCCTTAGGAATCCCAGGTAGCACAGGGCCAGCAGCCTGGAGCCCTGGAGACTTCCAAGAACTAAGCAGATCAAAGCAAGCATATCTATCACATTGAGGAGATTTAAACTCCTAAGAAATGGAAAGGGAGATGGGTATTTTTTGCTGTTTTTAAAACTAAATAGCCAGCTAGTATTGTTTTTAAATTATTATGAAGAACAAATTTACGCTTTGTTGTAACGTATGTTGTTTGCCTGGACTGCTCAAGACCTGAATGTGTAGGAGGAACTCCAAGCTGGCTTCTTAAATACCTTCACGCTGGTTCACATCTGATACTCCCTGATGAAACACAGGAGCCTTGTCTTATAACAGGTTTATTCAAAGTGATACAAGCTACAAAAGTGAGCTCTTGGAAGAGTGTTCCCATTTTCATAATGTAATAAAAATACTGTAATGATCAATAATAATTAATAATCAATAGTCTGTAATAAGCATGTCATAAAACCAAATTTTATATTTCCAGGATCACTGCTTTCATAATTTATGCTCAAGTAAAGGACAAAAAATCCATGGAAATATTCATTTTTAGGAGGGGGTTCACAAGACTTGACATTTTTAGTGAAAGGGGTTCCTGGGTTGTTAAAGTTTGGGAACCACTATTCTATGCCTATACCACTTACAAATCTCTTAAAACCTATCTTTCTATAGTTAATAAACTTATATGAATGTTTTAGCTAGCCCAGTGTGTTTTTGGTTGAAGTTTGGGGAGTCTACTCAAGTTATAAATGCTGGTGCATATTTGTACCCTTTGATGGCATGACAAACTAATGAGCTTACTCTGACCAAGGCAGTCACAAGCAGTGTCAGACACACATTTCTGGGGTGCAAGGCTGGGACTAGGGATATATGAGTGTCATCCTAAATGTAATTCAAGAGTGCCTGGGTATAGTACTCTGGTATATGTCTAGGGATGACTTGTGTGCTAGAGGCTGGGGTGAGTGAGCAGAGAGGCTGCAAGGCAGGGCATAGGGTACACCAGACTGGAGAGTTAAGGGTGCACAATCAACCTACAGTCCAGACTGTACCCCAGGCATGTCATAGCTTTAACGCTGTAATTTGGTGTGGAACTCAGATTCTTTAGCTCACCTCCTCGAGAGGAGCTTGAGAGCCCAAACTCCAACCTGAGCCATAATGTCCAAACAGTTATTTGTAGCATGCTAGCGCAAATCACGGTAAACCAACTCTGTTAACCCAGGCTCACTCCCAGATGCAATGTAGACATACACTCAGGTGCCTCTGAACATTTATAAAAAAAATGACAAGAAAATTACTCCAAAATTGACACATTTTTATCAGGATTAAACCAATTGGTTCAATATTAGGAATCTAAAGGAGAAAACCTGAAGGGGAATTAAACACCATAAAACTCATTGTTTCTCTGCAAACCCCTGCAACTTCAAGAATAATTTACTAAGATTTGAGAACAGAGGATCTGTATATACACAGCTATAAACACATACTGCAGAGGAATTCTATGAAAATTGCATCTAATCAGGATAGCAACGTTTGCTTAAATATGCACCTTTTACCAAATCCTACATATGTTCTGTTTTTAAGTAAAAATGTCACTAAAAATAAGCTGGAAATACAACCTCTGCCATTAGGCCCTTTGGCAGACTGCCTATGGAAAGTCCCACTGACTTAAATGCAGTCCCTCCTATAAGAAGTTGTAGATTAGGGCCTTAATTTTAAGCCATTTTTTGCCCAATTTTATTAGCTTTCCTCTCACCCAAGGCCTATCCTCCTCTTACAGTTACAACTGCTGGTAGTATAAAACTTCCCCAGCAAATCTGATCGTTTACCTTTGCTGCACTGTCCATTCTCCTTCTGTTGTGGGAGAGAGAGGAGTTCAGGAAAACATATCTCCATTTAAGTGACATTGTTAGAGAAAAGATGATAATTTTTTAAAATAAAGCATGCAGCATTATTTGTTTAGTAAAATAACCATCTCTGGGATTCCTGAAAGCTCTGAAAAAATTCCACTGAAATGGGCTTCTGAGAAAGACTGAGAATTTACTGGCTGCCACTGAGGGGTCATGTCAGGATTGTGCTTCAGATAATGATATACTACCCACATTATATTAAATAATGGTGATCTGGTACACGAGCAGGTCAGTAGGTACCAAATATTTAGACTGCTTTCCTAACATTTGGAATAACTTTTTTTGTAAACGCCTTTTGAATGTGGTATGTCAACATTTCCTAGGGTAAGTAATACAACTTAGTAACATTACGGTGATTACACAGCAAACAAGCAGCATGCTGCTTCAATAAAATTACTATAAAAAGGGCAGTCTAATTTAATGATCTTTAAAACATTTTTCAAAGGATACATATAAAGTGAGAAGCCTTGGGGCATAACTGGCTTTGAGAGTCAGAGACAGGAACTTTTCCAACTTTGTCTTTAACTCTGGCATCCAAGAATCCTTGAAAAGAAAAAAACAAAAAATTAGAGCTGGAGTCATAGCAACTTCCAGCAACAAGCAACACAGCCAGCATTGCGGTGAAAAGCTGTGCCTCTAAGGTTATGAAAGCTAGCCTGCTTGATGAGTAGCTCATCTGCCCGCAAGAAAATGACAAGTTAACTCAACAATAACCCTGAATATTTCATTTACAATATTTTATTATGTATTATATTTAGTCATATATAATATTTTATTTCAGTTTTAAAACAGATACCCCAAAATAGGCATACTGAATGTGCATGGAACACATGGCATTAAGTTACACAAATGCAAATAAATCAGGCAAAAAAAAATGCAAATAAGAAAAGTTTGTTTATTTATAATGGAACATAATAATGAACCCTTGCTAATTCTTCAACCTTACTGAACAAAGCTATAGAAGCAACAAAGAGTCCTGTGGCACCTTAAAGACTAACAAAAGTATTGAAGCA
>ML677401.1:11462855-11539686 GCA_007922305.1 Dermatemys mawii
AGCATAAGCTTTCGTGGGCTAGTACCCACTTCGTCAGATGCATGCCTCTGATGAAGTGGGTACTAGCCCATGAAAGCTTATGCTTCAATACTTTTGTTAGTCTTTAAGGTGCCACAGGACTCTTTGTCGCTTCTGCAAATCCAGACTAACACGGCTACCTCTCTGAAAGCTATAGAAATCATTGTATTCATTTTTCATAGCTGACCGAGTCTGGAATTTAAGTTTATGCTTTGTCATTAGACTATCAAGTGAAGCAGAATACAACATTTCTATAAGAGGGTTGGATTCCAAGAACTTGTAAGAAAACTAGACTAATCCATGAATCATCCAGTTTGGAATGCAATTTTCTTCCTAACTATCTGACAGATACATCTTCTCTCAAGCACTAGAAAACACAGTGAATGTGGGGGGAAAAAAAGACAGCCTTTGTCTCTTAAAAATTTCATACCAACTACCCATTTCCTCAGTCCTCACCCTCCATCCAACCTAGTTTCTGCTTGCTGAGAAGGTACCTAACAGGTGAGCAGTTGATATTTTTCAACAAGCAGCAACAACTTCCTGAGATTTGCTGTTGTTCTGTGTGTTCAGAGCTGCTCTTACATCTCAAGTTTGCCTTGCCTGTGTTTCACCAGGTTGGAAAGGATACAGGATTCACATCTGCCAGGTTTGCAAGTCTGAACTCAAGACAATGATGCACCATTGAATACTATACAGTATTGCCAGGTATACCATATGTGCTTGCATCCCTTTCTGCCTATCACATTTTCAGTATATCTCAGACCAGAGGCAACACGCAGGTGTGCATGCTGGATCACATACCACTCTCAGATTGCTGTGAGCATCAAGCTGCCCTTGCAGGGCTCAGAGTGAACTGACTCCACGGCCCGGCACTGTGTGAAATGCCACAGAGGCCTGATGTGCCCCCTTCAGCTCCTGGCCCTTCACCGCAGCTCAGCGGGCCTCTCCAAAGCTTGCTCTGCTCGGCTTGATGCGGGGAGGACAGTTCTGTCCTTCTCACGCTACAACCCCCTTATTTCCAGCTTGCTCGGCTCCTCTCCCCGGCAGCCAGGCCCAGATGGGAAGTGGAGGGAGCAGGACAGAGCCATTTCTGCCAGGTGAGGGTGGCCACTCCAGGTCACTCCTTCTGTGCAGCATGCGAGAGCCCGCCTGGGGAGGCAGTGGCAGGGGCCCACACTGTAGGTAACCCTAGCGGGGTGCGGTGAAAATGGCAGCCCTGGACTAAGCATGAGAGGGGGCTGGAGGGTGGTCGCTGGGGAAAGTGCCTGGAGCAGGTTCCCTGTGCTCAGCCAGAGGTGGGGCATTGTTCACGCTCCTCCCCTGCTGAGGTATTCATGAGGGCGTGGAAGCTCCAGGGAAAAACTTTATTGCGGTGAGTTCCTCACCCAAGGCCCCAGCGGGCCCAGCAGCACATGCTCCCCACTCCTGTGGCCCCCAGTCTCCAACAGCCAGCATAATTGGCTGCCCTGGCCCAGGAAAGTGAGGCTGGAAGGTTCCTGCACCCAGAGGCAACACGCTGAGCATTCACGCCCCACCCTACCTATAAATTGTGCTCCCCTCAGCTCTCTGCAAGCATTTTAGACAATACATTTAGTCCTTTTCCAGAACAACAGGATTCTGCTAAAAAAATTGGTCTCTATAATTAACAAGACTGCTTAGTAGATTAGTGACTCTTTTTTGTTTTTGTTTGTTTTAACTCTGGAATTGAGCAACTGACTTTTTTTCAAAGAGGCATGTGAATTGTATGATTCCACAGAAGCTATGAGTGACTAAGGATTAAGCTCTTGGACAGTGAGATCCTGGAGATAAATGAAATGTTTCTTGTAGAATAGCATGTAAAAAGGCTAGTGACCAGAATTCAGAAAGTAATCGGATCCCAACTCTGAAACCAACCAGCCCTTGGCCTTTTCTCATTATTTGCACAAGTCCCAAAGGACGCGGCAGAATGTTCCTTTTTTGGTTTCAATTTGATTAACCAGCAGATAGTGAGTTACCAAATGCATGTAGTCTGCCCCAGGATCAAGCCAGCACCACTAGCATCACCTAGACCAGTGGTCTTCAAAATGGGGTGCGCAAGACCACCAGCGGGGGTGCACAAGACCCCGGCGCCACCGCCACTCCCGCCTGGAAGACCGCCGAACTCCCAGGTGGGCTATTTTAGTGCCGCCGAAATGCCGCCATGGAAAGTGGAAGCTTCTGCTTTCTGCAGCGGCATTTCGGCGGACATACCCCCCGACCCCAGAGGCCGCGAAAAGGGGCTGTGGAGGAAAAAGTTTGAAGACTGCTGACCTAGACATCCTTTCCTAACCATTAAGCTGGGCAGGTACCTGGAAGTGGGTGTACAGATAGGCCTTTCCCCTCCCCACTATTAAGTCAAGGGGGAAATTGCTGTAAAAGCTACAAACTAAAAGAGATGCAGAAAGATCAAATCTACCTATGAAGTTTAATCCTGATCTCATTCTTATCCTCTTCCCACCTTGCCTCTGCAGTGACAAAAGATGTACATTCTGAAATAGCCATACAAGGGCAAAGGCCAAACATGTCTAGCTGACAAAGCACTCTCAGGAAGAACATGGTATGACAAAGCTGTTAAACGTAGCTATAGATTCTCAATAATTTTTGGAAAAGAAAGTTCTATGTAATGCTGCTACAGAAGTTATAGGAAATGTTGGCTGGATATGCTGGGGGACAGTTGCATTCTCATCATCTACTGGAGGGAGGACTACTTAAAATAAGAGTTTTCCCTCTTCTCTCCATTAATTAAGGTGGCTTGAGTTTGTTTCTCAAAATGTATTTCCAATAGGCTCCTTACACATAAGCTATGTCTACACTAATACTTCTGTCGCTCAGGAGTCTGAAAAACACATATCCCTGGGCGACGTACGTTCCATCAGTGTAAGTGGTAGCGTGCACAGCGCTACGTTGGCAGAAGAGATTCTCATGCCAACGTAACTTACGCCGCTCATTGAGGTGGTTTTATGATGTTAACAGGAGTGTTCTCTCCCATAGGCATAGAGCAGCTACACAAGCGATCTTACAGCGGCGCAGCTGTACCGTTACGGGTGTGCCCCTTAGCTCACTAGTGTAGACATGTCCTTAGTTATCAGGGTTTTCACTAAGCTTTGGGACCCAGTAACAGTGGGTTTTGTTGGGCAGCAACCCAAAAGTAGTATGAAACATAGATCAGTGTTGCCTCTGAAATGCAGATACCTGTGGGGAACAATGTGGCAACTGGTACAGTGATCTTATTTATGAACACACCATCTGTAAAACACTTTGGATCATTCAGTACACAAGCCTATGTAAGTGACTGTAAAACATTACTATGTTATTAACAGCTCTTATACTGCATCTCATGACAAATATTCTAAGAACATAAGAATGGTCATACTGGGTCAGACCAAAGATCCACCCAGCCCAGAATCCTGTTTACGGACAGAGGCCAATGCCAGGTGCCCCACAGTGAGTGAACCTAACAAGTAATGATCAAGCGATCTCTCTTTCTTTTTTTGAGATGAGACCACCACATCTGTACACAGTATTCAAGATGTGGGCACAACATAGATTAATATAATGGCAATAAGATATTCTCTGTTTTATTCTCTATCCTCTTTTTTATTATTTATAATTTCTGCAGAAGAAAAAAATAAAAAGCATCATCAGACTAACCAGTATCCAGCATCCAAAAGTCATTATTAACAAAATTTGTACAAAACAAATATTTACCTGAAAGAGTTCTTTAAATGATGGGTGGACCATGGGATTGGGAACAAAAGGCAAAGCATAAAAGGGGAGGAATTCTGTAGTCTGGCTCAGTGCAGCCCCTTTAGTCTCCAGATATGTTTTAAAGTGAGAAATCCTTTCATCAAAGTCAGCTTTGTCCTAAGAAACAAAGATACAGGCATCATTATTTAGAAGACAACTTTTGGGGGTATTTAATGGGGCTCGCAGTTGCAAGTGGAGAATTAAATTCAACATCAAGCACTAATTCTCCATCCGATAGTGCCTGCTGACCACGTACTGCTAAGTCTGGGGTTCTCAAACTGGGGGTTGGGACCCCTCAGGGGGTCACAAGGCTATTACATAGCAGGGGTCACGAGCTGTCCGACTCCACCTCAAGCCCTGCTTTGCAACCAGCATTTATAATGGTAATAAATATATTAAAAAGTGTTTTTAATTTATAAGGGGGTTGCACTCAGAGGCTAACTATGTGAAAGGGGTCATTAGTACAGAAGTTTGAGAACCATTGTGCTAAGTGCTTCTCAGTGGCCAGCCTAGGGAATAGCACTCATTCTAGTTAGTCAGAGAGCAATTCACCTGTTCACTTATCCAAAAGGAAAACATGGAAGGGTTCTTTCATTGTAGGACAATGGAGCCAAGAGAAATACGGGACAGCCACTTGCTTTATGAGCAAAATAGTCTTGAGCACTTGGAGCAGATTTCTGCACGTCAAGTGCCATATCCGCATTCAGCAAGTGGAGAGGAAGTCACTACTTGATTTTAATCATGTTAAATAAGCCATCTCTCATATCTCTGGCAAGCATGATATAGTAAAAGCCACACAGGAACAAAATCAATGGGTCAAAAAATCATCCTCAATGTCACATGGAACATATTTTGCTGGTAGATATTTATTTCATAAACTGCTTTAAAAAGCAGCATGGTGCTAAAGCTAGAAGAGATAACTGTTGATTAAAAAAAAAACACATTTTTACTAACAATCATTCTCACTTAAGCCACTAAACACCACATTAGTTACTGACAGAGTTTTTAATATATAATTTACTTTTCATGGACTTCTCTCAGATTGGACAATTTAAAAAAGAAAAAAAAAAAAGACTAGTCAGTTTCATCTGCTGGCTGCTTGCACCACTGCAGTAGTCCATTGTTTCAAACATACATAAAGCCTGAGACTATTTGGGTATGTCTACACTACAATTAAACACTCATGTCATCCGACTCAGGTATGGGGGGCTTGAACTACAAGACTGTTTTATTGTGGTCCCAGAGTCTGGGATCCAACCAAACCCCAAGTCAACTGACACGGGCCAGACTGGGAGTTCAACTTCAGTGTAAACATACCCTTTGATTTTTGTAAATTGTTTCCAGCTGAATATATTTTAAATTATTGGGAACATCTCTATTGGAATTAAGTATTTTTTAAACATTTACATTTCGGATCAAGTTTTATCTGACAGTGTCCCTTTTTGTCGGCAGTCATAATAAAGCAGAGAAGAAAAGAGAGAGGACGCAAAGGCTCACACAGTGGGACATTTAGCAGATACCAATTCTCACCTATTAAACACTATGGAACGCTTTATTGACACCAGGTGGCCCTTTTAAACTGACTTTTCACAACTTGATGTGCTACTTTTCTATTATGTAGTTACTTTACATTCCCCCAAAACTATTCCTGTTATAAATATCATTATTAAGGTCCATAATAAATTAATTCTACTACATTATGGTGAGGCACTACATAGTTAAGGTTACAACCAGGTTTATGATACAAAACTGGATTTTGGACCACACTCTAAAACCTGCAGAAAAGGTCATTTGAGCCAAAACAATAGAAATGGTAGATGAGGCTTAAAAAATGACTTTTTAACCAAAAAAATTGAGGTGTCAATCAATCTTGAAATAAGGAAATTTGAAATAATGAGGTGTTTTTCCTGTTCAGTGGATTCTGTTCATTAATTTGGTGGTCATATCATGTCTTGTAGGTTACTGAATGTCCACTGGAATAAAATAAACTCCCATGAATTCAAGAGCAAGATTTTAAAGGTAGACCTCCCTTTGAATTCTTTGGAAGTTGATAGCACTCAGCACCTTCTAGAATCAGGTTTAAGTGAATAATTTCATCTCCACACTTCACTAGCCCAAGTGTCTGCTTTCAAGACAAACTCAAATATAGGCTCCTGTTGAAGGAATGGATTTGCCTGGGGATACCTACAGACGAACCCATCCGAATCCATTTTGTTTTGGCAAACACCAAGACTGGAGAAGATACACACAAAAGTCAAAATAAATCCAAACTGAAAAGCAAACCTACAGGCTTGCCCACAGAGTGCTTCAAGAGGTAGATGGCAAAGTGGATGTGAAGATAAAACTCCAGCTTTTGGGCAAGAGGCTCATTGTCTCGGAGGGAAGAGGAAATATGCTCCTCCCAAAGTTCAAAGAAAACTTTCTGATCTCCATCTTCAAATGCTGTGAGCAGATCCTTCTGCAAAGGAGAAGAGAGTTTATTCAACCTCACATATACATGGGCAACATTTTCAAAAATACTTGACTTAAGAGCTTAAGCTCCATTTTCAAAAGCACTTACATCTTGTAGCTGTTTCTGAAAATTTTACCAAAAGCCTCTCACAATTCACCAGGTACAAATTACATTAATCGTATTTCAACCTATATCAACATATGGATAGTTTAGTTCCACATGCACAGGGTTATCCCTAGCTATTCTGGGGCCCTACAGAGCTCCTCACTCCCCTCACTGACGTGTGGGGGTGGTTGTGGGGCCCCAGGCGTCAGGCTTGCGAGGCAGGGGGAACAGCCCCTCAGCACTCACCGGCGGCACGACTGGGGTCGGGTCACTGCACTTCTCGCCACCAGCAAATGCAGGCCTGGCTCTGCTGCAGTCCTCAGGGGAGGGAAGGGGTGGTAATGGGGCAGAGTAGGGGCAGGGGTGGGGGAGAGCAGAGATGGGAAGAGGCGAGGCGGGGGCAAAGCAGGGCAGAGGCCAGGGGAAAGAGGCAGGGCAGGGACTGGAGCAGCATACAGCTGCACAAGGTCAAATTTCCTGGTGCCCTATGCAGCTGCATACTTTGCGTATGGGTAGGGATGGCCCTGCACATGCAGTTTCTTCTCCTAACTGTCCACGCCACCTGGCAGCAACTACTGCTCTTCCCTGCCCACCATCCAGCATGAATTAGATACAATTAGACACAGCATTGAGAGATCACGAAGGAATCAATGTCTGCATGGCAGACACAAAACCCACTTCAACAGGCCAATGCAAGTGTGTTTGCATCTTATTAAACTTGCCCCTCCTCAGATATGGCTTTTTTCATTCATTTTCTTTTTGGTAGCTTCTCCTTCAGGGGGTTGTTTTTCTCAACATCAGCCTCTCTCGTCACTTCTATAGAAGTGATCCACAAATGTACATGTCCCTGGACTTTCTCTCGAACTCTTCTTTTTCCCCTGCTATCTTCATGTCTTCACTATCAGCTCCTGGATGTATGGTAACTACCCACTACAAAATACTTCTAAATACTAGAGTCCTCTGTTTTCATGTACACTCATCTTACCTTAGATCCCCTACCTTACTACAGTTAGAAACCTTGGGAGTCATCCTAGATTCCAAAAAGTTACCCATATCTCTCTGCTCTCCCTGATGAATAAATTTGTCTATCCCCACCTCTAGAACAAAGCTAGAATTCACCCGTACCGTCTCCCAGCCTCTGAAAAATAATCCACATGCATGGTTAGATTACTCCTCATCACAATTAATTCAATTATAGTCTTCTTAAATCCCTATACACCAAACCTCAGAGAGTTAAGAATACTGCAAGTCTGTCTCTTGTTCTAGAAAACTCAGTCATAACAACCTCTTTCCTCCATCGCCTTCACTGGCTTCCTGGCCATTTCCAATTAAAAAATACCCTCCTGGTTTTTGAAACTGTTTGTTAACTTACTTCATTCAATCTGTTGGCCTTCACCTTAACCTACACCCCCAATGACTCACTCTGCTTTTTCTTCATCCACAGTGGGAGGCCTTGACATTATTTCCGTTGCCCTATCTCACTCAAAAAAATTATAAATCACACCTTAAAATCTCTCTGTAAGATGGATATGAAACTCTGACCAACTTTCACTCACGCCTCATCATGTATCCTTCCCCCTTCCGCCTCTAACTATGATTAGCGTGCAAGAAAATAATATGGGAGGTATAGGAAAAAAAAATATTCCATCGAGACTTATCAGTTTATCCACGTCTTCATAATAATGAGGTAGAGTCCCTGGAGCAGAGGGAGTACATAATTCCTAGGTAAATTTTAATAAGTTAACATGACACTATATTTATTTTGTTTTGTAAAGTGTGCCTATCCCATATGCTAGAACACATTTACATATAATTTTATACAGAAACATTCAGAACATTTCAAAATGTTCATAACATCCTCCTAACCAATTAGGAATAACAACTTTGCAACAACCTACTCCTACCCTCCTCAGCAACTTGGGACATAACATGACCATCAAGGCCTGCAGCCAGACCATAGTATCTAGTGATTTTGGATGCCTCAACTTTGGGTTTCCTATTTGACTCGCCTTAAAGACACCTGGTTTTATGAAGGTGGGAGTTCAGTAGTGGAGCAGGGCAAAAATCAGATGTTTTGATTCACTGGCAATTCCAAAAAAACAGGAAAGAAGTTCAGTGTTGGTCAAACCAAAACTAAACATTTTCCAAATATCAAAACAAAGTTAATTAAATTAAAGAGAATTTTGAAACAAAAAGTCATTTTGAACTGAAAAAAAAAACCTAAACATTTTGTTTTTTTCAGAATATTTTTTTAAATCCAAAAATAATTGCACAAATTCCAGTCAATTTTGTCAAACATTTAGACGTTGCTGACTCATCATTATTTGCCGAACAAAAGTTCTGTATGAAAAGTTTAGCCAGCTCTACTGAAAATCAGACCCTTCCAATGAGCATCAACCTGGAAACCCAAAAACCGAGCCACCAAAATTCATAAGTCGCATTTCAAAATTTAGATCTTGGGTTCTGGAGGACTGTGGTTACTGAGGGGTTAAATTTGAGTTGAGGTCCTTTCACTGAAAATACCCTGGTATCAGCATACTCCTGTTTAAACCAAAAGTTAACAAGCATTTCAGATTATTTCAACTGATGTAATATTACCGTGGCTCTTCCTGTTCTCATTATTAGCTAGCCAAACCAAATATAAAATATTTGTTACCTGGATAATCAAAGCCTTTGAGTCTCTCAAGGAACCCCCTGATGTTTTAGGTAATGGCTTCCCTTTTATTTTACACTCCTTTGTAAATGTTTTCACTGTGTCTTCAAACTCTGCAAAGTCTAAATACTAAAGACACAAGAACACACATAGATAACAAACTCTAAGCTTTTTAATGTTTAAAACAGTGACCAATGAATGGGCAAGTTTATTTAAAGTTTTGATATAAAGTTTTACGACAGTCATTTGATTTTTTTAAATCAAGAAAAGCAACTAATATCCAATAATGAAACATTTTTTACAGCATGGTTGAACAGTCACTTAACTTCCTTGTAATTAACACTTTCTGAAGGTAGCATCATCTACTGATAATGGGACCTCAAGCATTAGGAGAGTCAGACAAATGCTGTGGCTGAATTTTAAAAGATCTGATAACTTTACCATCACTCATAACATCTTAACTTAAGCAAACCACATTCTTCAGCGCAAGCTGCAAACGTCCAGAAAGATTTCTCCCGCCTCCATCCAAAATGTACAAAACTAGCCCCATTACAAGGTTTGAGGGAGGTTTGTCTGCCTCTGAAGTATGTTGTATGTACTGTAAGTTATAAGTTGTATGTACTGTTTGTGGCACAGTGCTAAACAGGTGCCTGTATCACAGCAAAGCCTTAACTAATTTAAGGCTTTGCTGTGAATAACTAACTAATAAAACTAATTTAAAAAGAATTTTTTTTATGTGTGTTATTGATACCGAGATCATTAAAATTGAAATAATGTACGTTGATGTTTCACCATTCATGCAGTTTTCTTGTTTGTTACGTTTTGGATATACTCCAATCCTATAAAGAGTTACACAAGTTATTCAACCTCATACATTGCGAGTAGTCCCACTGAAGGCAATGGCGCTAATCACAGTGCATAATGTTAAGTATATATTTTAACTCTTTGTAGGATCAGAGCCTTAGGTTAGACAATAACAGGGGACTGGTACGTTTCACTTTATAATTCACAGGTACTAGTATGTTTGGTCTGTGAGTCCAACACTACAGCAAAGGATTAAACAAATGTTTTTCCCTGTTTATTTAAAAATTTCATTAACACAATTCTATTTATATTATGTTTTGCAAAGCCTTTTTAAAATGAAACCTTTGAGTCCAAAGTTAGTTGACAGTGTTCCTTTAAACTAAGGTCCTGATTTTGCGATGAGCTCTAGGCAGGCAGTGCCCCATCAGTGGGACTCCATGCAGTCACAAGCATCTGCCTACATAGAGTAATGGCAGGATCAATGCCTAACAGTTACAAATTTGCCCCTTCCCCCCTCCCTAAGCACAGGCACCAGATGATTTCCTCTTTTCTATTCCATAGTAGACATCTACCTCCTTCACCAACCCAAGTAACTCGGCTTCATAAGCTAGGACATCTCCCATCATTAAAGGTAACTGCTGAGTCTCACTGAAGAAAGACCTACAAAGTAATCAAAACACACAGAATTATTAGCACCATTGGTTATCCATCATTCACGTTATCTTTCAGAATGTTTCCCAAACAGTGGGTCCTGGCCCAGTGGGTCACCAGAAGGTTCTAGATGGGTTGCAGGCCCAATGCAGAAGGGAGGCCCCAGGAAAAGGGGTTTGGGGAGAAAGCACTCCCCCCCGCCCAATCATCAGGAAGCAGAGGCTCCTGTCTGCTGAGGCTTGGCCTGGCTCCCCACTCCAAGCACTGAGACTTGGTACACAGGGTTGCAGTGCCTCTGATTTGGCTCAGTCAAACCTGAGTGTCACTGAGACCCTGCATGCCAGGTCCCAAAGCCAGGAGCAAGGAGCTGAGCCCTGCCTCATGGGTCAGGAACTGCCACCGTGGGCTCAGTGCAGGACAAGCTTGCTCTCCAACCAACCAGTTCACCCATCACCACCACCCCGCAGCCTCCCTTCTGGACCAGGCCATGATTAGGATTGTGGTAATGGGATGGAGGATGATGCTGTGGCAGGGGTGCTGGAACAATTTTTATAGTGGGGCTGCTGAGAGCCATTGAACCAAACTATAAATCATGTGCATAATGAAAACCACTTCAAACCCCCACACCTCTAGTTCCAGCATCTATGTGCTTTGGTGAACTGTCAGTCCTCCATCGGCAAGGAGGAGGAGGAGATAGCAGAAGGGAACAAAAAGGATGCTGGCCTATGATTTTTGCCCCTAGTCCTCCACCCCTGCCATGAATTTGGACACTGGGTTAGTCACATAAAAAGACAAAGCACAGTTGATGGGTCACCTTAGTGAAAAGTTTGGGAACACTGGTCCATCTTATCGCCAGTAATGCTCCAAAACGAATCCTGTAAATATATCTTCTTGGTGCTCCTTATTTCAGCCCCAATCCTGCAAAGAACCAACTAGCCAGTCTCCTTGGAGACCCACTGACTCCAGAGGCTCACAAGTGCAAGAATATGCCTGGCCAGCGTCTTTGCAGACTGGGTGCCTACATCTCCACCTAAGACCTTCTTATCAAATTAGATCAGCTTACATCAGCACAGCAAGTTCAACTGCATAACTGGAAACTAGCAGGTGCTAGTAAATCAACATCACCATCAATAAAT
The DNA here is from genome assembly GCA_007922305.1 of Dermatemys mawii. NCBI lineage: Eukaryota > Metazoa > Chordata > Testudines > Dermatemydidae > Dermatemys > Dermatemys mawii. The sequence goes on from ML677401.1 coordinate 11,474,440, forward strand.
GAGAGCATAAGAACATAGGTGGCAGTTTTGTCAATGACACAAGAGTAAGAATCTTTACTGGTCCCTGTTGTATCTAAATGTATATGTATGCAGGGAAAAGCACAAATGCAGTAGCTGGCTGGTAATGGAAGAGTAAAGCCAGATTTAATATTCTAGGCTGGCTTGGCTTGTTGCCACCTGTGGCCAGCTACACTGGTGCCAGCCTTGACTGCCGGTGCTGATGACCTATAAAGCAGACCAGGGATTCTCAAACAGAGGGTCACAAGGTTATTACATGGGGGGTCCCGAGCTGTCAGCCTCCACCCCAAGCCCCACTTTGCCTCCAGCATTTATAATGGTGTTAAATGTATAAAAAAGTGCTTTTAGTGTATAAGGGGGGTGGTCACACTCAGAGGCTTGCTGTGTGAAAGGGGTCACGGGTCCAAAAGTCGGAGACCCCCTGAGCTAGACCCACCTACCCCTCAACGTGGCCATTATTAGTCAACCCCTTTCCCACAGGCATGGCAGCAAAGCTGGATCCTGGAAGGAGGAGCGGGCGCAGAATACAACCGGCATCTCCCGCCCAGCTCCTGAAGAGGATTTGTGCCCGGGGGAGCCTCGTTTCTGCTACAACCCCAGTTTGGGAAAGGGCTGGGCCTGAACCTTCGGGGGGCGGGAAGGAAGGGGAGCCCCCCTCACAGCACCTCCCCGGGAGGGGAACCCCTCGCCGCCAAGGATGGCAGGAGAAACCCCATCACAGCCACCCGCCCCAGGGCAGGGAGACCCTCATCCCGGGGGGGGACGCGTCGGGCCTCCCATTAATCCCGCCCCCCCCCAGCCCCTCCCGCGGCGGGGAGTCCCCCCCATCCTCAGAGGGGGTGAGGAGAGAGCTCTGCCCAGGGACACTCCTCCCCCCCGCATCCCTATAGGCGGGGAGGTCTGGCTCCCTGGGGGCCGGAGCCGCCTACCTGCTGTCCCGCTCCGCTTAGCGTCCGACCAGGCCGCTCGCTGCGGCGTTGCCTGGCAACGGCAGCTTCCCGTCCCGCGCGGAGGCTAGGGCACGTGATACCGCTCAGCCAATCCGGAGGTAGGGGGCCTCGGCCGGGATGAAGTGACGGAGAGCGGGGGCTGAGGGACGCAGGCTGGATGCCTGTGACCCAGCGTTTGTACAGCGCCTAGCACGGCCGAGCGGGGGGTTCAGTGGCGCCCAGCGCTGCCACTGTGCGCAGCCCCGGCCTCAGAGCTCACTGACTGGACAGCTGAGGAGGGGGCAGGAGACCTGCCCAAGGCTACGCAGCTGGGAGGAGAATCCGGGTGTCTCACCCCCAGTGGGGTAGGCCCAGCCCTTATGAAAATCGGGCCATTCGGAAACAGACCCCCTCAGCGCTACCCCGCCTGAGTCCCCATTGTACTTGTGGGGAAACTGAGGCAGAGAGGGAGCAGAGTACTGAGTGCAGGGCCACTTCTGAGAAGGGAACCTGCGGTTCCCCCTGACTCGGTCACGTTCTCCCCCCAGCAAGAACCGTGACATCGTGAGCTGTTTTATTAATCTGTAACTTTGAACTCGGCATCTTAACTAAGGGCTAGTCTACGCAGGCAGAGCTTTAATGGAGCAGCGAACCACCCCCACGAGGAGCGCGGTCCCAGCGCTGGGGCACGGTCTACACTGCCATGTTACAGCGCTGAAACTTGCTCTGCTCAGGGGGTGTGTTTTCACACCCTTGAGTAAAAAAGTTGCAGTGCTTAAATTGCCAGTATAGACAAGCCCTTTTAAGTATACACAGTCTAAAAAGGCAGGCCCTATCGCAATTGCAGACTCACTTCACAGTTGCTACTCTCTAACATCTGAAGTCAGGAGAGCTGCAGGCCTGAATGACATCTTTGGGTTTGCGCCAGAGCTTTCTAATATCCTATACAGCATTGCTCCATGTGACATTAATGCTTTGCATTAAGGAGGAAGGCTCTCTGTTTTCAGTCAGAGTGGCTCTGTCACAGACATAGTTTTTTCTAAGTATGTTATTGTCCCACAGTAACATTATCTGCTAGCACAAAAATTAATGTTGGGGTTTGTTTGTTTTTTTTTTTGCTAATTCTCTGATGAGACTATTTCTTTAACTCTGTCTCTAACATTACATGAAATTTAATTTTGGGTTGGAATTAGTTTGTTTTTTTTTTATCTATAATATCCCAGGTTTAAGATTAGTAGCCGTGTTAGTCTGTATCCATAAAGAAAACGAGGAATACTTGTGGCACCTTAGAGACTAACCAGCATGCTGAAATAAACTGGTTAGTCTCTAAGGTGCCACAAGTATTCCTCGTTTTCTTTATAATATTCCAGGACTGTAATTCCTTGCTTTTGGACCTTTCCAGTTGAAATCTGCAAACTACATACACAGCTCTCTCTGTTTTCTAGTGCATATGCCTTGCAAATACAGCTTTTAATTTCACAGTTTATAAAATATAAAACTTCATAAAATATACATGTGTAACATCTACCACTGAGTAATATGCTATTGGTGCCAAACAGATGGAAACCATAAAAGTCATTTATATAGTATAAATAGGGCAAGAACTCCCTGCCTTTGTGTGCCTTACAAGTTGTATTTTAGAAAGCTATAGAAAATAAATTGTGCGATATTTTATTATTTGAGAAATAGTATGTGAGTATGCAGCTAGACTTTCAGAGCATACACACAACATGCAGCATGAAGGGTTGTGCTACAACCTTAACAATGCACATTCAAAAAAAAAATCAGAAAAAGTCACTCTTAATGTTCCGTTAATATAGCTCACAGTGGATTGTTTAGAAAAAGACATTACACAATCTCAAACTAATGGGCCAAATACCACTAGTGTGCTCTGTCCTCTTCAGAGAGGCCTCTCTCACTGAGCGCACGCTTGCTTTCTGCGCAGCCTGGCTTGAGACACACACATTCACTGACACCTAGCCTAGCACTGATTCCCTGGCCTTTCTTCCTTTATAATGCTAGTAAAAATGGCTGCAAAACCGAACCCAACGTTTTATGCATGTTCAAAATGCAAGTTTCAAATGCTAAAACCTGTGCAAAATCCAAAACCCACTTTCACGGGAAATCTCAAGGGTACTTTTCCTTAATGAGGGCTATTTCCCATGCAGACTTCAGCTTTCTAGTTCCAACAGTTTTGGTACTAAAACTACTCAAAACAGTAAGATTTCTTTTAATTAATGATCTACATGTATTCTTCTAATTTTTGATCAGACATTCCACAAACAAGAGGGAAAAAAAATCACACTTGTGTAGACAACAGATCTAAAAATATCAGCCTGAGAGGTTAAATGTATGGAAATTTAGGAGCAACCAGGACTGGGTTATAATTAAAACACACAACATTCAGGATAGCTATTGCTAACATTCCAGCATCAGCATTTTGGGATCGCTATACCACCATTAAAAAGCAGCCATCTCTGCAATGTGGGGCAAGGTACTGGGGCAAATCCCTTCTCATGGAAAAGGCCACAGGATGTTTAACAACCACACAGAGTAGTCAGGACCACGCAGGGTGACCAGATGTCCTGATTTTATAGGGACAGTCCTGATTTTGGGGTATTTTTTTTTATATAGGCTCCTATTACCCCCACCCCATCCCGATTTTTCACATTTGCTATCTGGTCACCCTACCATGTCTTAATAAACCCGGAATGAATCAGTGCAAGGAAGGATCACTAAACTCCATTACTTTTGACCTTAGTTGAATTGAAACCTAGTTCTCAGGTATAAAGCTATTGTGAGTAGAGTCAGTGCCACCAAACTCCTATAGGCATGATGTGATCCAGGTCCCATAAAGAATTTCCAGGTATTTATAGATAAGTTTGACATGTCTTGAAATGACATACCAGGATATCAGTGATGGATCAAGCTATTGGGAACACTCCGAGAATATGGACAACTAGGGCAGCTGTGCACAAGAGCTGGTGCTGCGGATGTTGCGATCCATTAAGAATTAATACAGTTGACAGTTTTTTGTAGTACACGTTGCCTTTGCAAAACAGTCAGCTCCCCCTTCACTGGGGTTTTAAATAGATAAAAGATAACTGTAGTGATGGGTGGCAATATAAAACTCTGTGGTAGCTTGTCAGTAGAAAACTGCACCAGCCAGCACTGCAATAATGCAAACTACAGGCAAGTCGCATCTTACGCGAGAATTACGTTCCGCGGTTACCGCGTAAAGCCAAAACCACGTATAATCAAAACTGCCCTTGAAAGTCCCTTAAATCGCCCATAAAGTATAGTTTTGTGTATATATTATGTATTGTATGTATGTACTATATATTGTATATAGCAATGTACAGGATATAATAAAGAGAACATATGCAAAATATAGTAACAAGATATTTTAACATTAACAACACAGAGACAGAAGAATAAAAAATGAAACCAGCACAATACTGTACTGTAAACCTGAACAGTCACCATTCATCCAATGTACACACAGTCCAATGATTAGTCTTCCTCTTCCCCTGACAACACTATTAGGGAGTCATCAGGGTTTGATGTTGATTCAGGAGACGGTGGGCCAGGTTTGGGTGACAGAGAGCGAGCCGTAGACAAAGTAGGTGGCTCTGCTTCAGCTCAAGAAGTTGACTGTGTAGGCTCTGCTGCTGGTGGTTATTTTTTCTTGAAAAATATTGTGATGGGCAACTGTTGCTGTTGTCTCTTGAGCTCCTCAAACATTTCTTGGTACGGTCTCAAAGCATCCGTAATGCTACGTGAGATTTTGAGGCTTTGTTCCATAGAGGGATCATAATCAGAAATTAAATCATTCAAATGTTTTGCTGCTTGGAACATTTCCAAAAATTTATGAAGATTCCAACTTGCTGTCTCTTCCTGTTCCCTGTCATGATCTTCATCTTCTGTAGACGATTTTATCAGTTCCTCTAACTCTTCATTAGTCAATGTTTCTCTATGGGACTCAATTAATTCCTTAATTTCTTCCTCGAGGATGTCAACAAAGCCATCACCACCCACTTGCCTGGCCACCCAAACAATGCATTTCACTTCTTTGTCAATGGTCGGGAAACCCTTAAAATTCTTCACACAGTCTTCCCATAGGTTTCGCCAACATGCATTGACAGTTTGAGGCTTGATTGCATCCATCGCCTGTTTAATATAAGTGATGCAATCAGCAATACTGAAGGATTTCTAACACTCCAGCACAGTAACATTGGGATGGGCATCCATAATGGTAAGGATCCGTGAGACTATAAGCCTTGCGTACATGACCTTGAAACAGCTAATGACGCGTTGGTTGAGAGGTTCGAGGATGGAGGTGGTATTGGGCAGGAGAAAGACGACTTCAACGTTGTTATGCACAAACGGGAGTGCCTCAGGGTGGCCAGGAGCATTGTCTATGATCAGCAACATTTTAAAGTCAAGTCCTTTCTCCTCAAGGTACTGCTTGACTTCCACAATGAAACACTTGTGGAACCAATCCAGAAATAATGCTGCCGTCACCCAAGCCTTTTTATTAGACTGCCAGAACACAGGCAGGAGATTTTTGTTCTTGCCTTTTAGGGCACAGGGATTTGCAGCCCTGTAGAGCAAGCCTGGCTTTATTAAATACCGAGCTGCATTGCCACAAAGCAACACAGTCACATGGGCTTTAGCTGCCCTGAAGCCAGGGGCTTGTCTTTCTGCTTTTGAAATGTAAGTGCAGGTGGGCATTTTTTTCCAGAAGACCCAGTCTCGTCAGCATTAAAAACTTGACCTGGAAGATAGTCCCTGTGCTCGATGATTTCCTTAAATTGTTCGGGGTAAGCTTTTGCTGCTTCCTTATTGACAGATGCAGCTTCACCAGTAGCACATTTTTGAGGTTGCAGCGGTTCTTAAAACTGTTAAGCCAATCTTGGGTGGCTTTGAATCCTTCTCATCAGAAGGCTGTCCCTCTTCGTCGTGACGTTTTAACAGCTCATGGATATTAAGAGCCTTTTCCTGCAACATGTTGACATTGATAGACACACATTTACAGTTCATGTCTTCCAGCCATAAGTTTAATGCCTTTTCAGTCTTCACTAAAGTCTTATCACGCACCTGACTCGTCACATTAGCAATTACTGGAGCACCTGATGCCACAGCTTGACGAATTTCTCTCTCTCGAATCTTGATTGCACAGATGCTAGATTCGTTGTGGCCGTATTTACGCGCCATGCTGGAAACCGCCATAGTGTCACTCACTAAGTACAACACAGCCAGTTTTTCCTCCAGCGTTAGAACAGATCGCTGTTTCTTCCGTTGAGCACCAGATGAAGTAGCTGCCTTGCGTTTAGGGGCCATGGTTATATGAAAAATCTGTACTGTATCTTTAAATCAGTGAGCGTATAGTAAAAGTCGCACTTGGCATGGCAAGACGCACACAGTATGAGAGGCACAGTACTGTAGTGGGAACAGCAAATTCACATCTCCCATCTCATGCGCACGGTGCATGTGTTCATTGAGTGAAATGGCGGGCGGAATCAGAAGCAGTGAGGGTTTGGTTGGTTGGTTTTTTTGGGTTGCCAATCGTGTAAAGCTGAAATTGCGTAAAATGAAAGTGCGCAAGATGCGACTTGCTTGTACTGTGTATAGCCTGTGTATCAGCTGGTAGAGAAAATGACACATTTGCTAGGTAAGCTCATCACCACTTTGCTGTTTACATTTCACTTTTAAAGTATAAATACACATTGGGAACTTTTCTGCTGTTAGTACATGTGGGATTAATGGGTATAAATTCCATTATGGCACATTAGAAAATCCCCAAGACATGGGTGGAATAACGATGTCAAAAATTACTGCACAATAATCTCATTTAACAAGCATTTTCAGTCAAGGGGACTGAGCAATGGAATGAACTTCCAGGGGAAATTAGGTAAAGCCAGAGGCTGATCCTCACTAGGGAAAGCTGCTAAATCTTCCTCTTAAAAGCCTCTCCCCTGTAGAAAGAATGAGACTCTCAACATTGACACCCCCATCTACCCAAAATGCTCCTCCTTCATAACAAATCACCTAAAACAACCACCAACCCAAAAATATACCTCCCGCAAAGATGTTATACCAGAGAGACATGAGCCAGAGATTCCATGAAGTCCTCCTAGAGATTTCACTATTGCTATTGATTTTACATGGAAGGCCCTCAGATACTGTAGTGATGGTGTCATGGTGTGAGACTCATCCCTGTGGTGCCTCCTGCTGGTCTCTCAGGGAATTAGTTCTTCCAGCCTCCGGGTTGCCTCTGCAGGCTGGTGTCTTGCTGCCGTTGGCCCCATGTCACTCCCAGACCCAGGTGCCCCTTTCCCTGTGGTGCTGTCCCTTGGCAGTACCCCCACAGATCTCTGGGTCTCCCCTCCCCATGGAACCCTCCACCCACTATCTCCACCTTGCCTCAGTATAGGGTGACTGCCAGTCACAACCTTGCCCCCGTTCACTGGGGCGGACTGCAGTATAATTGCCACTCACCACCAGCAACAGGGATTTGGACCAGCTGCCTCCCACCTGCCCTTAGGATTGCAGGGGGCAGCCTTGTATCTGCTGGGCTCTACGTTAGGCCCATAGTCTGGGGGATTTCCCAGCCGGAGCTCCCCAGCTCCTCTGGCCTTCCCCAGCCCTGCTCCAAGTCTAGGTACCCTGCTCAACTCTGGCAGCCAGGTCCCTCCCTCTCAAAAGGCTAGAGAGAGACTGTTTGCTCCTGGCCCACTACCCTCTTATAAGGGCCAGCTGGGCCCTAACTGCGTTGGCCACAACTGTGGTCAGTTACCCAGTCAGCTTCCCCCCAGCTGTTTTTAATCCCTTTCCCTGCTGCAGCCCTCTCCCAGGACTGCTTTGAGCCCTTCTGGGCAGGAGCAGGGTGACCACCCCATTACAAATGAACAGCAAAATAAAACCCTAGGATAGAATCTAGGACAGAGGTGGGCAAACTTTTTAGTCTGAGGGCCACATCGGGGTTGGAAACTTATGGAGGGCTGGGTAGGGAAGGCTGTTCCTCCCCAAACATCCTGGCCCCCACTCCCATCTGCCCCCTCCCACCCCCCCTCAAAACCCCAATCCATCCAATCCCCCCTGCTCCTTGTCCCCTAACCACCCTCTCCTGGGATTACTGCCCCCCCACAGGACCCAACCCCCCATCTAGCTCCCCTGCTCCCTGTCCCCTGACTGCCCTGACCCCTATCCACTCCCTCACCCCCTGACAGGTTCTCAGGGACCCCACCTCCTATTCAACCCTCCCTGCTCCCCATCCCCTGACTGCCCCCCGGGACCCTTCTACCTGCTCCCTGCCCCCAGACCATGCTGCTCAGAGCAGCAGGAGCTCGCAGCCCCCGCCCCCCACCTGGCCGGAGCCAGCCGCCACACTTCCTGGCAGAAGCAGCACTTTAGAGTGCTGGCAGCCCAGCAAGGTGAGGCTGCAGGGGAGCGGGGGAGGAGCTAGCCTTCCCAACTGGGATCTCAAGGGCCGAGCAGGGCGGTCCCGCAGGCCAGATGTGGCCCGTGGGCAGTAGTTTGCCCACCTCTGATCTAGGAGGTACCCAAGGCTGGAATAGCAGGGGTTGCTATGGGTCAGGAGTGAGGTACATTGGCAGAGTTCAGTGAAGAGACCTAGAACAGATTAGCTGGGGATGTTGAGAGTCAGGCAGCTGGGTTGGGGAAAGAGGGAGGACTGGAATAGCATAATATTCTGCAGGTCAATATTAAAATCCAGTCACAAACATGTGGAGACAACTTGTACAGTGTCAGCCTTCACTGTTCCTTCCTCAAGCCAGTGCTAGTGCCTCACCTTTACGAGCAGCAACTTCACTCACGGTGGCACTCAGCCACCTTTTTATGGCTGTTTTAACAGCTATCTCTTGTGTAAATACTGTGTGTTTTTTAATATCCCTGAATTTATTCAGAGTTCAGAAATTCCAGAAACTAGAAACATCTGCCTCTCTTGGCAAATCTGCAAAAGGCTGAAAGGATTGTTGATCCTAGTGGGTTATGCTGCTGTGTTGCTGTTCAAAACTAAAATTACTGTAGGTCCCCTTCTGTTTATTCTAAAAGCAGATGCTTCCTGCTGTAAACAGAGAAATCTTTATAACCCTGTGGCTTTTTGAAGTATGTTGAAACCATGGAGTTTATTTTACATTGATAATATTTGCACACCCTCTAAAGAAAAGGAGTGCACTTTTGGGTGCATTGAGGAAACTGTTTATTCTACCAGATGTGCTAAATACAGTGACTCGGGGAAACTAAATTCGTATCAGAGAGAAAAGACAGAAAATGTGTTGAGATGGTGTTTGCTCTGATGCTGTTGTCTTTTTGAACCTACTGACTGCATGTTTTCAGGAAACTAAAAATGTAATGAAGTCAGCCGTCTATAGGACTCAAAGGAAAAAGATGCGTAGTCAGCTACAGAAGTGGGGTGTTCTCTGCAAAGTGGCCTCATATTTTCCAGCATCTACTGCATAATCTCCTGTACTCTAGAATGTTGCAGATGTTGAAGCTGCATTAGTTTGTGATATGCTGCACAGCATATAAAAGGACTAAAGGTTTGCTTTAATAGTGTATCATGGGATTTCTTTAGCCCCCTCTCTGCCCAAACAATCTCAAGCTGTTTATTGAAGTATACACAAGTCATACGCAAATCTATAGTTCAAAGCCAGAGAACATGAACTCTCTTGGTTAGACAAAAGCAGAAAACAGCCAATAAATAAAAGTCCTATAAGTTCCTTCCCTGCCCAGATATTTAAGAAGAAATAAAAGTAACTGAGCAAAAACCAGAAATGACACTTCCAATTTACTGAACTGCTTAATAGTGATAACACCACATAGCACTTATATAGACAATTTAATTAGGGGAACAGAAAGAGCTGCAGAACAATGAATGTTGTCTCCATTTTAAAGACAGGAACAGAGACATTAAGTGATTTACCTCATGAGTAAGGCCCTACTTCATTTGTGATGTTGCGAAAATTGAAGATCCCACATTATTAGGCTTCCACTGCAGTTTTGACAGTGGGAGCCCTGCTGCCCTGGGACTGAGAGTGGAACCCCCACACTCAATCCCTGGTGCTGCTTTCAGCCCTGGGCTCCCGCTCTCAGCCCTAAGCAGCCAACGGCAGGAGCCTCCTCTCTCAACCTTAGGCAGTCGACAGCAGAAAGTCACGGAAAAGTAATAATGGACCTTACTGCTTCAAATAATAAGGTCCCTGCAATTTCCTATGACTTGTCCACAACTCAGTCACAATTTTTTGACAGTGATCCCATGATTCAAGCAGGGCCTTACTCACAAGTCAGTGGCAGAATGCAGATAAGTCAGGTTTCCTGACAGCCAGAGTACTCTTCCAACCACTAGATTCCACTGCCTTAATCAAATTGGTCACTTAATCCTAAACATTTCACACAATGCTTGGGAATATTTTGGATATAAAAAATATAATTCTCCACCAAACACTTAGAACACACACCTGGGTCCAGACATAACAAAGGTTGATTGGGTACTTCTGGGGGAATTGTGGACCACTGCACAATGCAGAATTTGCTCAGAATTAATGTTCTGCACAGAATTTCTCTTTCCATCCACAGAATTGGCACTGCCAATAAAGGCCACTGCACCTGGCAGAGCCTGGCTCTCCAGCCCGCAAATAGAACACACTGCTGAGGGGAGGGAGACAAGAGCTGGAGAGTTCCCAGCAACTGCAGTTCTCAGCACGCAGGGAAACGCCATACAAGCTCGGGACCCTGCATCAGGCTGTTTATCCCTCTGGATCCCTGGACTATGGAGTAGAGAGTATGGGTGTCTGGGCCTGGGAGGGGGTGAGGCTGTCTGGGCTGGGTGGGGCATCCCAAAGCTAGGATCTGGGAGGAGGGGGTCTGGGTGATGGAATGCCCCATGGCTGGGCTCTGGTAGAGAGGGAGTGCGGGTGTCTGGATCGGGGGGGCCCGCAGTTGGTCTCTAGGGAGCAAAGGGTGTGGGTGTCTGGCTCTCCAGCTGGGCTCTGGGAGGAAAGGGGCAGAAAAACAAAAACTGGGTTGTTGTAGGGGTCTCTAACTCTACTTCTGGGGGATATTTTTGTTGTCTAATGTTACAGACATAGTTGCTGCCAGGTACTTTGAAATAAATGACCTAAACAATTGAAACTGGTGTGATTATATTGTGTCATTTTGACATGCAGAATTTTGTAGAATTTTAAAATACCATGCACAGAATTTTTAATTTTTTGAAGCAGAATTCTCCTAAGAATAAGATTGAGCTAGAGCTAAAAACATCATGACATTCGCACACACATGCGCGCAGAAACACACAGTATTTTGTTACCCATAGACTGTCTTAATCCCACATAATTGTAAAAAATATGGCTAAAACTATCATATGCCACCCAAAACATTGTTTATCTATGGCTCCCCTATTTCACGTTTGTGGGAATGCCCCATTCTATGTAATTTCTGGGTCTGGTTTGAAATCTAGAATATAGAAATGACAGGTACTTCAATAATTATCACTCTAGTGCTGCAATTCTTGGGTAGCTGCAAAGATGACAACTTCATTGGATGCAAAATTAATGGTATCCACAATATTCTCACTGGTAGCAAAAAACGGCTATCCCAGATTTGTGGCTATCTAAATAATTCAAAACTTGAATTAATTATTTTAAGCTTGTTAAACTCACTTCCTGTTTCAGGAGGCTGGATGGTTTTAAGGCTAGAGCAATACGGAACTCAGGAGAACACTGAACTTCAATTCTTCATCTTCTACAGGCCCACTGTGGCTGTGAGTAGTCACTAACTCTCTGTGGCTCAGTTTCTCATCTTTAAAATGGAGATAATTCTCTCAGATTGTCTATTTAGATTGTAAACTCTTTGGGGCAGAGACTATCTTCCTCTGTGCCTGTACAGCACCAAACACAATGGGAACTGGGGCCTCTGTGTACTATGGTAATACAAATCATAACAATAATAGGAGGATAATGATACATTCTGTGCGTCATGGTTCATTTACTCTTAGATCATCTCAACCTTGAGGGCTAGACTGGTTCATTTCACAGCCCGAACTCCATCCAGCTTCGAACCCTCTGCAGCCATTTCCTCCCACCCATCCCAAAGTGACACACCACTGGCTGAAAGTGATTTCAGTAGAAAAAATTGTTAAAACAGTTCTGATACTATGAAGAGTTTTAGCCTGCAGGGAAAACAACAGTTCTGAACTGGAAACAGAGACATTTGAACTAATCACGACCCTGACTTCCCTGTAACAGTTGTCTCCATTAAGTTACAAGGAGAGTTGGGAGTTTGTCTGTGAACACAGCCTCTTTCCTCAGTTCCAGAGGTCTAGAGCATTCACTGCCAAAGCAGAGCTTGTTGTTAGATCTGATGCATGTGAGTTTTGAGGATGGGCAAGCCCAGCATCCGTAAGTAAAACTTTCCAGTTGGCTAGGAGACTCAGTTTCTCTCCTAGTTTTGGTGGTACACACGTTCATCACGTCCTCTGCTGACTTACAGTAATGCTAAGCCATACATCTGGGCCATACACCTTAGGAAACTCCAACTCATCCAGGACGCTGGTGCTCATCTCAGCAACATGGACCAACTTTGTTCCTCTGGCCAATGGAATTCTCCTCCATCAAGGTGAAGCTCATCTGAGAAAGGGACCAAGCTTTCTCAGGGGCCAGTCCTGGTGGAATGAACCTCCCCAAGCACAAAGGACCAGCACAAACTTCCCAACCTTCCACTCCCAGTGCCAGGCTTGCTGCTTCAACCGGCTTTCTCTGAGGTAAACACAAAGCAGCCCATAGATGTGAAAAAGAACCCTACCAAAACTCTACACAACACACCCAATTCTCTCCCTGGAGAGAGGATGAACGAGAGAATGAACCATGTGACAGATGTTCGTCCCACACTTGATGCCCTGCTGAAAGGTGCTCAGAGACCACTGTGATGAAACAATATAAGAACTTGAATAGAATAGAAATGCAACATAAAAACCGGCCCCCTCTTCCCTTTCTCGCCTCCTGCATCAAGCCAAACATGGGTTGGAGGTGCCAAACCGGGGAAAGTCTGCAGAAACAGGGAGCTGCAGTTCGTCCAGAGGGAGTGGGAATCCATGAGTAATGAGCACTGTGTCTCTTCTATAAACCATAGGAGGGTTTTGTACTGTGGCCTACAGTGCTGCTGCATCTCCTTACAGCCAGCGTAGGGCTGGGAACGTGCTGCCAGGCAAACCACAGGCTGCTATAAAGCAAATAGTCGAACTGTGAAACTGAAGGTTAGTGGGAGGCAGGGGGGATTGTGAGGCTGTCAGGGCAGAGAAGAGAAGGAAAAGATGTTCATGCAGCTGGCAGACATAGGGCCTTGCAGAGGAAGGTGATGTACTTGCTCTATCCGTCATTATATTCTCCTGTGCTTTTTTACTCCCTGCTAGTACACATTGTTTAGGATGAAAATACCTGAGATCACCATGTCCCCATAAAAGCAAATTCAGGCCTCCCAGAGAGGACCCTGGCTTGGAATTTAGCCACAACAAAGGGGCTTCCTACTGGGCAGTGTGGCCTAATGGACAAAACACTGGACGTGGCCTCAGGAGGCCTGGGTTCTCTTCCTAGCTCTGTTGCAGGTGACTCTGGCCTTCCCTGTGCCTCAGTTTCCCCATTTCTAAAATGGGGGGAAACAATACCAACTTCCTTTGTAAAGTACTTTGAGATCTGCTGATGACAAGAGCTAGCAATTTATTATTATAAGATACAAATGACAAACCAAAACAGTCTGCTGTGTTTTTAAAGGGACATTGTCTTTCTGGTTTCGATTCAACATTTAGTATTTATGTTTGCAACGAGGCAGGGGTGTGGAAAGGGGTATAACATGGGGGAAAGTTACAAAACCTAAAGTGAATAAAAGTGGTTGTATGGATTTGTTTTTCTCTCTTTCTGTAAGTGAAAATAATTTGAGATTTAAGTATTTTCCTGCACTCCAGCGCAGTCCTGCCAACCTTAAGCATTCAAAAATAATGAAAATTATTAAATTATTATTAATATAAATTACTAATTAAAATAATACATTTAGTGGGCTTATTAGGTCTGAGCCTTTAGGGGGTTCCATATTCAGGTTTTTCTGCCCAGCTTTGAGGATAAAAACATTTTCTTAAAAAATATGGAAAGCTGAGATTCTCACATAATCACTTGACTTCCAGGAGCCAGAGTTCTCAAAAAAGCCAGCAAATATCATGAGACTCACAAGACAAGAAAACCCAGATTCATCATCAGCATTCTGCACCAGCACCAGGAAGTGAAATGAATGTGAAAGGGGGCAGGTTTCACTGTCCTAGAGAAAGACAAAAAGGAAACACACCACATGTATGGTGATTATTTCTTTCCACTGGAATGATTGGCAGTGTTTAGGGATTGGGATGAGAAGAGGGAAGGGGCATGGTGAGCAGGATCCAAGCAGAAATAGAAGGAGGTAATGAGGCCAGGAATGGAAGAAGGAAAGAAAAGGATGTCAAAGTTGGTTTTGTTAGTAGAACAGAGGGGATGGGGGAACAAGAGACAAGGTCAGAGACACAGCTAGGACTATGTGATGTAGGGCCATGAATGCAAGGACAAGGAGCTTGGACCTGCTACTTCGTATTACAAGTGGACGTGTTCAAAGAGGGAGGTGATGGGGTCATGTAGATTGGCAAAAAAAGATTGATTTAGGCAGCAGTATTTTGGATGGACTGAGGGAGTATCCAGATGAGGTGTCACCTAGTGTAAAACAGGTGTAGCTGATAAAACAGCCTGCAGTGATCCAAGATGCAGTGAGTGAACAAAATGTATGCATCTCACATGCATAGTAGGTGTAGCAAGGCAAGCAAATATCAGGAGATTAACAACCATTACGTCAAATCATCAGAAGGGGTGTACAGTAAAGCACGGCTGTACTTTAGCATGTGAGCGCTTCAAGGGACAGGAGAAAAACCAGAATTCATGAACATCCGTCAAGAGAAGGAAATGCCACTTCCCAGCATGACTCTCCCAATGGCACCAGGGATACTCACATGAGCCTGGCAGGGATGCTGTTCTGTGCCCTGCTCTGGCACAAACAGCACCAACTCAGACTGTTAGTCCCTGGACACTTCATAGCCTATGACTGAAGGAGGGGAGATACGGATAGCTCAGTGGTTTGAGCACTGGTCTACTAAACCCACGGTTGTGAGCTCAGCCCTGGAGGGGGCCATTTAGGGATCTGGGACAAAAAAATCTCTTGGATGATTTAGTTGGGGATTGGTCCCTCTTTGAGGAGTGGGTTGGACTAGATAGCTCCTGAAGTCCCTTCCAACCCAGATATTCTATGATTCTAAGTGTTACCCAAGCAATCCCTACAGTGTAGAAGCCCAGCTCATCAGGCTGCAGTGGAATGTTGCTGCTGCCCTCCCAGCAGGAAAGAAAACATTGCACAGGGTCCAGGCCATTTATAAATATCTCACCACCACTGTATTTATAGTCCTACAAGCCTCCTCTGCCAACAGCCAAAGGAAGGTAACTGCACACCAAGTGCTACAAACAGGCTTTGATGGCCCAAGCAAATTTTCAGTAATATGCAAAATACAGGCACTCTCTGCCTCTTATTTGTGATCTTCCCCCTTCTAATTTACTGCAGCCTTTTTTTAAAGTCCAAGACATAAATGGCCCTTTTAGTGTGTGACTCCAAGCCTTTGGACAGGACAAGCTGCAGCTGCCCTCATTATTTTTAATGGTGCCATAATATGCCATGTGTTCCTTTTCTTGGGTTTATTTAGCTTTCACGAAAATCTAAAAGTGCCAACAGAATTGAGGGACAGGGTTTTATCTGCTGGTTTTCTCCTCCCTCTGTCTCCAGTTTGATATGATTTCTGTCTAGCCTTGTCCCAGAGATGCACTGGAGCAGTTAAACCCAAGTGAAATCCATTTCCGGAGCCAACTGAAGCTTAAGGAGGGATGTTATTGGAGAGATGAGCTGGAATTTCTCTTCTCTGCTGAGATGCAAATATCTCTCACCTGCCAAGGCTTCTTGTATCTACAGATAATCGTTTCTGGAGAAAGGAAGGATCATTCTGCCTCTCTGACCAATGGTTTACTCCTATCTGGGATAGGATGTGATGAGTTTGACCCAGTGCTCAACACTGCCCAAGCATGGAACCTCCTTTCTTGCTGGATGGGTTTTTGGGACCAGAAGGGGCAGATGGACTAGAGGTGCCCGAGCAAACGCTGACTGCTTTGCGTCACAGCCAGGATGACCTCAGACTGGAGTCCCAGGAGGGAGATGGCTAAGCACAGTCAGGAGAGGTGAATCACAATTAGGTCAAAGTCCTGAAAGGGTCAAATATCCCCAGCCCCACTGGGCCTGGTTCTCCACTCCGTCACCTGGGTTTTAAGCAGCGTAATTCCTTTGACTTCTACGTTGACCCAGCTCCATTGACCATGATGGGGCTATCTCGATTTACACCGGCGAAGGATGTGACCCCTTGGGTTCAGGTTAGGAGATACAGGCATGTCGCGTCTTATGCTTATTCAACTTATGCGATTTCCACTTTACGCGGTTCACAAAAACAAAAAAAAGAAAGGAGAAAAAAATTTTTTAACTTCCTGCAGGAGGCGCAATTTCGCCTCCCATTGAAGTCAATGGGTTTTGGCTATACGCGGTTTCCACTTTACGCGGTAACTGCAGAATGGAACCTTTGCGCAAGACGCAACACGCCTGTACCAGCCTAATAACCCATGTCACGGAGCAGAGAAGCAGATGCTTAGAGCAGTGCAGGGAGTGGCAACAGCGCTGTGGAGGCTGCTCTAGCAGTAGGGACCTGGGAAAGCCCCGAGAGAGTGATTGACTGACTGAACTATGGCAGCAACCGCACCGCAAACAGAGGCACTCCAGACTGGTAGGAAGTGACCTGGGGGTAACTCAGTAACTGCACTGGACACTGAGAGACCCCTAGATCTCTGGGTCAGGACTGGTGAAGTGTGAGGGACCGGGGGAGCGGGGCTACCTTGCCCCTCCCACTCCTTTGTATGACTGAGCTCTGAGAGGAGCGAAGACTCCTTCTGGGACAACTAGACTGGCAGAAACTGTAAGGCCATCAGCTGACTATTAGGTCAGCTGGTCACCCAACCTTCCTGGTCACAAGAGGGAGCATGGCATGCTGGGATTTGCACAGAGTGGCTGCAATCTGCTCCACATTATGTATGCTCACTGCAGCTCTTGTGTAATGAACCATGGATGCATCAACATGGGGCGGATCAGAGCCAAAACCACAGACCTCTGCCGTTTGAGCTGAAGGCACAGAACTCCTCGAGCTGCAATGATGCAGAAAGCTGCTGCGGTCACTGGGATTAGAGTCAGTTGAGATTTTTTTGTTTAACCTTTTTTCTACACAAAGTGGCTGTTCTGTCAAAGTGGAAATTTCTGCAGGAAATGTCCCATTTTTAAGCCAATTTCTGGGGTTTTGTCCACAACAAAAACCAAACCCAAACCACTTTGGCCCAAACCCACACATTTTTAACATCAAATTTGGTTTTCGGCTGAAATTTCTCAGTTTTCGGTTGTCAAAAAAAACAACGTTTGCTTCTCAGCTTTCCATTTAAAACTTTTGAAGCAAAGTTTAGACAAAAGCAACATCTTTCTAGTTGTTCTCAAAGTTTTTGGCAAGAACAAAAAACATCTCCCAACCAGCTCTAACTGGGACCAGCCACTAGGGGGAGACATGTTCACACAGGCTGCTAACCCAAGGATTGCATTTGGACTGGTCGGAAGCTGCCAGAGATGCTCTTGGCCATCAGCAAAGCTGAAGCCCTGCTGATGTCAAGAGTTACGCTCCCAGCTACAAAGGTATTTCCCCAGCACCCCCTTGGGGGAAGCTGAGGTAGCAAACCTGCTGAATATCTGTGATCTCCCCGGTTCCATGCTGCATAAAGCTGATCTGTCCATGCTGGACGAGTGTTGATTAGCCGTTGCCAAGCCGTGAATTCCGCCGGTGTCCCTCCCTCACCGCACAACCGCGCAGGCAGTGCCACGCCAAACTATTTATACCCAGACTCCTTTGCAGTCATTTCCAGGGACTGAAATCGCTGCCCAGACAAATGGCCATTCAAAAATAATAATAATCCTTCTCCCAGGGAAAATAGTCCTATTCCTGCCCTTAGCTTTCACCACCTGGGAGGGGTGGGGGAGGATAAGCAGACGTGCCGAAAGACAGAAAAAGAGAGGACGCTTCACTGACCATCCACCCAGCTCCAGCGAGTGCATGCTCCATCTGGGTGGAATCTGGACACCATCTGGCCACCGCAAATGTGTCTGGGATGCTGCACATGCTGTTCCCACCACTACCACCGCCGCCGCCCCCCCCAAACACACCCCACCCTTGGTGTCTAGCCCGGAGAACACAGAAGTCAGCAGCATGTGGGCACAAAGAAAAGCCTTCCTGCTCTGCAATAGGGTCTCTGTTTCAGGCTCAGGGCTTTGGCTCACAGGAAATACGCTGAAAGCCCTGGCACAATGAAGACTTTGATGCTGTTCCACAGGGGACCAGGACACAGGAAGGACAGGAGCGAGAAAGACCCAATTCTCTGCAAGATCCAGCGGCATGTTCAAGATGTGAAGGTAGCCGAGAACAGACCAGGGCAAAGAGCAAAGAAAGAGGAAGCTGAGGTAGCAAACCTGCTGAATATCTGTGATCTCCCCGGTTCCATGCTGCATAAAGCTGATCTGTCCATGCTGGACGAGTGTTGATTAGATTGGAGTCTCTCTCCAGGGACAGAGGATAGCTGAGACAAGCTGATCAATACACAAAGTGCCCCCACGCTTCCCCAAAGAGCTGAAGCAGAACACACACCCTCTCACCCCCCGCCAGCAAGAGACCCGTTCAGAGCTCTATTCTGTTGTCACATGGAGAGGGAGCAGCACTTGGCCCTGAAGCCTGGGCCATGGAATGTGAGAGCGTCCACCGTAATAGCCACAGGAAGCCAGCGGCCTGGGTTTGGGGACTGCACAGTGCCCGCTACCACCACCAAGGGAAGTGAAATCAGGGCTTGGCGGGGATAGGGCCACGCCTTCCTGGTCATTATCACCACTTCCTGCAGCTCCTGGCTGTTCCCTTGTGGTCTCATACAACCACCCCCCAGGCCCAGCTCTGCTCAGACTGGAGAAGATCACAGCAAGGAATCGCTCCTCCCCTTCCTCTCCCTTGTCTGGGTATGAAAATCTCACCCTACTCTGGCAACCTCCGAGAAATCCCCCCATGGCACTAGCCCCGGTGCAGCTCCACCAAACACAGCTGCGGTGGGAGCACTAGACAGGGCTTGGGTGTTTTATTGAACACCTGGCTCAGGACAGCCCTAGACAAGACTGGTGCCAATGCTGCCATGCTAACGTTCCCACGCTGGCGACCACCCGCAGAGCTGCCCCGGGGCTCATGTAATAGTGGGAGAATCTCCCCCCGCACCGAATACCAGCGCAGGCACTGCCTTTGGGAGATTATTTTTGAAAGGGCAGCATCAGTGTCTCCCGCTCAGACTCGGTGGCAAAGGATCACGCTCTGGAAGGCACAGAGCCCCTCCCCGGAGTCCCGGAGACTCTCCGGCCTCAAGTGCAGGACACGTTTTGATCAAGCCCCGAGCCCTCGGCCGGGAGCCGATCTAAACACAGAAGATGAAAGGGCAGGAGGGCACTCTACGACGGGAGGAGCGATTTGTTTCTCAGCCAAGGGCGGCTGACCCGTGGGCGATGCCCGCCAGAGTTCACAGGCTAGACAGAGGCAGCGCAGGGACCTTGGTGTTTATAGAAGCAGCAGAGAATGGCTCCTTTCTCTCCAGCCGGGTGCCTGACTCAGAGAATGGAAGCGTCTGCCAAGCTGGCGGCCCATCTCCTCCTCCCTAGCCAGCAACCCGCAGCTCCAGGAGATAGAAGGCATGTCGGCTTCATTGAGCTGAATACAGTCTTTCTTATCTGCCCCTCTCAAGCCTGCTCCCAGTTCTACCAGGCTGCCGCCCCGGAGACACCACAGTGACCTGACACCAGTGCAAAGAAACCAGCTGGGTGTCGCCAGGCATTGCAGTCTGAGGAGAAGAATCAATCAAGGCAGGCGGCCCACAAAACCCAGCTGCTAATGGCTGGGCAGCAAAGATAGCTTTGGCGCCTGGACCCTGCTCAGCTGGCAGCACACACATCCAGGGCTGCCTGCGCCAGGTGGGCCCCTTGGCACTACGACTCCACTTGCGGGAATCCATGGCCCAGGCTGTGGAGTCTGTTCTCTTCCCTGGGGGGACGGAGATGGGTCTTTGCAATTGCACTGATCTTTATTCTTGGGAGCCGAGTACCAGCCCCTGGCCTCTATTCCGCCAGCCCTGGCCTCCTTACATTTAACCGAAGCCAATGCCGATGACCTGTCACGAGGCTGAGGAGAGATAATGAACTTGCTGCCTTCATCCCCATTGCTCATTGCTAGTACTTGCCAGCACTTGCTCCTGGGCCCCCAGGAGCCTGACTGTTCCAGTCCAGCAGGATGCTGCAGTCCTACCCAGCCCGCCCCGGCTCACCACCCCTTGTTTGTAGGGTCGGGGGCTCAGCTGGAAGCATAGGACTTAGATCGCACTGTCTTTCTTCTCTCTGGCTCTGAAGTCCTCTGATTATCCCCCAAACTGGTACAGCACAGGGCAGCTTCAATGCCAGATCACCCCATCCCTGACCTGGAGCGACTGCTTCTAGCGTCAGCACCCTGCAGAGTTCTTGGCTTCTTCCACTGCCAAGAAGAGGACCAGCTACGATGGCGGGTTGGGTCATGGTGACACTTGATCACTAGGCACTGGACTGAAAACCACCAGCCCACTTGACAAAGGGCCCCCCAAATAGGCATCAGATGGTAACGGCCATCAGTCATTCCTGGGGTCCCGACACTGGTGAGCTAGGGGCCAAAGGTTCCTTCAGCCATCACCAGCTCCCTGAGCCAGCCAGTCCCCCAAAATCCCCATTTCCAAACATTTGGCTTCCCCAAACAAACCACCAAAATCATCCCTCAAAGATCAGTTTCAGGGCTCCGAGAAAGAACATGGCACAGGGGATGCCGCCACAAAGGATGAAAAGTGCTGGATAAATTGGGCCAAGTCTGGAGCTGCTCAAAGCTTTTCTAAATCAGCTGAGATAATTCAGCTCCCTCCTGCAATTCAAAGACTGATATTGTTGTAACCTTGATGCACGGCACAGCTGGGCTGTACGAGCCCAAAGTAACCACAAGGAAACAGGCCGGGTTGTTCCATGATGTGTCTGTTCTCTCAGCACATCTGTCTCCTACCTCACTGCACACTCCAAACCTGCCACAGCTTGCTAAGCTATGGCCAAATATCTTGCTTCTCTCTCTCTAAGTCAAGCCAAACCTCCAGTACAGCCACTGCAGAAACGAGTTTGGAAGCAGTTGTCTTTATTTGCAAGCCTGGCTGAAAAAGTTAGAATTTTTCTTCTCTGTTCAAATGGGTATTTGGGCCAACATTTACAAAGCACCATCTATCCAGAAGGATCCAACAATGCTTTACGACCCACAGTGTGTGTGTACACTACATGTACGTTACATACCAAAGAAACCCACCCTCAACCCAATCCTTGCATTAAAAGAACATTATTAAAATGCATGATTGCAAATCCAGCGCTCAGAAGTTAGGGGATGGCAGAATGAGGGTAGTAGCTGCCCCATGCACATGCACTACGAAGCAAGTTTAATTACATGGTCACATGCTATTTGTTCTATAAGAGCCTGTCTCATTCAGTGCACAGGATGGACCATACATTGCAAGGTAGGATGGCCCAGCGGTTAGAGCACTTGCTGTGGCCTCTGGAGAGCTAGGTTCAGTTTCTTGCTTTACCTACGTCCCCTTGGACAAGTCCCTTCAGGTCTGTCTACACTGCAGCTGGGCACGAGCCAGCCTGGGAAAACAGGCTTGAGCTAGTGCACTAAAAAGAGCAGAGTAGCTGTGGCAGCGCGAGCCACCCGCCCAAGCGTGGCCCCAGGGCCGGGCAGGCGTGTCCGAGGACAGATCCCCTGTGCGGCAACAGCCACGCTGCTGCATTGAGCATGCTAGCTTGGAGCAGAGCTGTCTACCCAGGCAGGAAGGCGCTCTTCTAGCTGCCGTGTAGATAGACCCAAAGTGTCCCTCTGCATCTGAAGTATCCTTGCCTCAGTTTCCCATCTGTAAAATGTGGCACAGGGGTATTGTGAAGGTAACTGTGTTAAAGATTGTGAGGTGAACTAATGGGGGCCACACTAGAGACACCTGACAGCTCTTGGCAGGAGCCTACATGCAGTCACACAAGATTGCTCATCAAGAATCTACACACAGTCCTGGAGGTACTAGTCCTCCTAGTACGAGATCACAAACATCACAGCCCATCCGTTGGTAGTTCCTGACGTAAGGGCTAATCCTATTGTCTGTTTCAAATGTTCTAGTTTGATTTTGGCTCCAGGCCCTCAACAAGGGCAAAAAAGCATTAGAAGATTTCAGGAATATTGCAAACACAGTTTTGGGGGCGCTCTGCTGCGAGACAGAAGGGAGACTTTAGCTCAGATCTGAGTCACAGTCTGGGCTCAGTGTGCACCGTAGACATACCCCGTAGGGTCTGGAAGGGGCTTTTCTGCTCCTGAAATAGCCACATCTTCCCAGTCCCTTCTTCCATCCCAGCCTCTCTGTTCCCATCCCCCGCCCCAAGTGCTTTCAGGAGCCACAGAACAGATCTTGTATCTGAGCAAAGCGAAGGCCTGGACTCCCCTCCAGCACCCAGGTGCATCACACCCAGCAGCCAGAGTCTATTAACACCTTGTTTAAACGCACAGGGCTCCACACCTGGAAATAGCCAAACCACAGCCCCGGGCGTCAGGCAAACAAACGAAGAAGCGGCTCCTGAAACCCTTCCATGCTAAGTCTATACAGACAGCTGTGCGGCTGTGAAACCCCAGCCAAGGGAAATAAATCACAGTCCCAGGGAAGGAACTGGGTCATCTCCCTGGGACCAGGTGCTGCCTGGGAGGTTCCTGTCCAAACACACCCACATCCGCACTGCCGTGGAAGCATTAATGGGGGAGCGTGAGCTGGGGAAGGTGGTGGACGGAGCCAGCAGCAGGTGCCTACTTTCCAGTCAGAGCAGAGGGACGCTGCTCCCTGAACTCACACCCCAACATGCGTCTCACGAGGCCCTCGCTTCTTGTGCCCTCTGTCCAGAGTCTGGGTTGACTGGACCAAATAAGACAGGAGGGAGAAGGAGGAGGGGAAGGGAGAGGAGAAGGGTAGGTCCATGGAGACGTGTATTGGGGAGTCCAGGGCAAACCCTCCTGATGCTCAGTTCTGGGTAATTCTGTAATTCCCCGTGCAAAGGTCACTCTGCTTCCTGCATCTGATTGGAAGAGATTAGAAAAGGCTGGTCTGTTCTCCCCTCCCCCCTCACACAAGAGCGCCTTTGCGCCTGCCCTGATAGGAAGGAATAATGGATGCTCAATGCCCCCTTTGCCACGTGCTCCTAGCAGAAATGGAACATGGAGCGTGGCATAGGCAGCCCCCACCCAAAGCAGACACCAACTCAGGGGATGGCTTGGCTTGGAATTGCGGCAAGGTTTGCTATCCACAAGTGGCAGGAGATGAGGGTGGGGGTGGCAGAGGAGGGGAGAGCAAGAGATACCCCATGAAAAATTGAGGTGAAGCTCTGACTCCAGGAAGAGCCTCCCACTTGGCTCGCCGTCCCTAACCCTGGGTGTTTATACAGCATCTTCCAGCCAACGCTCACCCAGCACTTCCATAGGTCTTCACGGATTCCGAGGCCTCAAGGGACCACTGTGATCAGCTGTGGGGTGAGTGGGTTCCAGAGCCCAGCCCTGCAGCCCAACCAGGGAAACCGCCCTGACAAGCCCAAGTCAGCTGGCATAAGCCAGACACGGGTTTTTCTTTGCTGTGTAAACATGCCCTTATTTCGCCAGGCACAGGTTGAAGTGGTGGGTGGGGAATACAGTGGTTATTTTGGTGGGCTGATGTTATTAGATGTCTTGGACTGGGGACCCAAAGATGGAGCCATCCAAAACAAGGGGCCATTTTATAGATATTGGCCCACAGCTCATCCAGAGATTTTCTGTGACTATTATGATTTGCATGGCAATAGCAGCTGGAGGCTAAACAAATGGGGGCATGATTTCATGGAGTGGCGTCCCTCTGCTCTGGCTGGAAAGCAGGCACCTGCTGCTGGCTCCGTCCATCACCTTCCCCAGCTCACACTCCCCAATTGAATAAAAGGTAGTTCTTCACACAGCGCACAGTCAACCTGTGGAACCTGCCTGAGGAGGTTGCGAAGGCTAGGACTATAATAGGGTTTAAATGAGAACTGGATAAATTCATGGCGGTTAAGTCCATTAATGGCTATTAGCCAAGATGGGTAAGGAAGGGTGTCCCTAGCCTTTGTTTGTCAGAGGTGGGTGATGGATGGCAGGAGAGAGATCACTTGATCATTACCTGTTAGGTTCACTCACTCCGGTGCACCTGGCATTGGCCACTGTCGGTAGACAGGATACTGGGCTGGATGGACCTTTGGTCTGACCCAGTACGGCCATTCTTTTGTTTTTATGAGGCATGGCTGAACTGAGAGAGAGAAATAAATAGATTCAAGTCCCTCTGCCCCTCCAGTGCTGGGAAAACTGCCCTGCAATGGCTGGCTGTGGTTGGTTTGGAATCTCTGAGTCTTCTTGTTCTGCAGCTGCTATCTGTGGAGTTTCCTGTACTGAGTGTCTTTCTGAGAAATCAACAGTAGGTGTCAAAGATTTCTGTCAAACTGCCCACTGTCAGTCTCGATCCTTAGGATCTGGGCGCTGAATTCTTTTCCTTTAGAACAGCTGGACTTGTGCCTCCTTTTTCATCCAATCGGACATAAACAAAGTCACCAAGTGCTAGACCCGATAGTTCTCCGAGTGTCATCTATTATCACAGTATTTATAGGCTCTTCTTGCCTTTTTATCTGATTTGGCTCTCTCTTCATGTCTGGCCAATTTGGAGACATCAGGAGCTGTGCTGGACTATAAACCAGCAGCTGCTATTAGTGCCTGTAGCAGGCTGGAAGAAATTGTAATGATGGGCAGCTAGGAGCGCTCCCCACCTCGACTCCAGGGAAAGAAAGGGTATTATAGGTCATGCTGCTGTTAGTAGTTGCTGCTCTGTTATTGCATATTTTACATGCCGGAGTTAACTGGTTCTCATTGCCTGCTCGCCTTGTGCAGTACTAAGGAGACACCTGCTTGCATTACGTAATACTAATAAGATAGAAACAAGGTATTAGTTATTCATGAGGTATGCATGAGATGCAAATGTTCCTGTTATTTTTCTGCCTGTGTTCCCACACGCAGTGGGCTTCACCCCAAGCATTGCTCCGGTGCATCGGGCTTTCCCCGTCTCAGTGGCAGCAGTGAAGGGAGCCCCTGTTGCGGGTGTGTCACTTTTGCCTTCAATAAACTCACTACTTCTATTCAGCAGCTGTGTGTGTGCCTCGTTCCTACGGGACCCTGAGTACCCTGCAACAGTGCCAATCTGTAATTCAAAAGAGTGAGGAATGGATCCGTGATGGGTTGCCCCCTTTTAAGGTGACCCCTGATGTACCGGGATACCACTGAGCCCACCTGTTCTGCCAGCCTGGGCCCCCTTTACCCTGTCTTGCTGAGCCAGGTTCTTTCAGCCTCCTCCAGCACCCCCACAGGCAGGGACACACTCCACTGCAGAAAGACACAGACACTGAGATCAGATCTACAAAGACTAAGCATAAGAGACTTGCCCCTGCACTCAGGAGCCCACCTCCCTTGGAGTGTAGACCCAAAGGTTTATTGCCTTGCACTGTATAAATAAATCTGCACAGCGCAAGCTCATAAAAATTTGCCCCCTCCCTCAATGTGAAGAGATATATGCACAGCTTCTTGCCCCCCTCACAGATATGAATTGCACAAACTGGGTTATGTTGTAAACAAGAAATAAGCTTTTTAACTATAAAAGGCAGATTTTGAGTGATTATAAGGGATAGTAAACAAAGCAGATTAGTGAGCAAATAAAACAAAATACGTTAGCTAAGCTTAACACTCAAGAAACAGGTTACAAAATGTAATTTCTTACCCTAAATGTTATTTTAGGCAGGGTGCAGAGTTTCTGTAGCTTAGTGTTCCAGTTATTTCTCTTTACAGATTGGACCCTTCTCAGTCTGAACTCATCCCTTGCCTTTCCCTTCAGATGTTTTTAAGCAGTCTCTCTTCTTGGGCAGGCAGGCAATGGAGAATAGTTCTGGTTGCATTACTTCCCAGCCTTAAATAGAATTTACATAAGGAATCTTTTGTTTCCAGTGGAAAAATACCAGCAGTGTCCAAGGTAGGACTCTGTACCTGGTGACATCATCAGATGGCCCTGTGGTGTCAGTACAACATCCCAGGAAGCTCCTCAGGATGGTGGGAGATTAGTATCTCTAAAGTTCTATTGTCCTTCTTAAATGACTCATTCAGGGTGATTGCCTACTATCTGATGGGAGTTACCCCAAATAGACACAGTTGTAATTGTTACAAAGTCAATATTCCTAACTTAAGATACAGAAATGACACATGCATACAAATTGGATAAACACATTCAGTAGATTATAACCTTTCCAATGATACCTTGCAAGACTCATCTTGCATAAAATATATCTTAGGCCATATTCATATCATAACCATATTTCTTTCTATGAAGAATATGGGGTGTAACCTCACAGGATATTCCTGCTTTAGGATTTTCTTGGCTATCTGTACCGCTCTCTCAGCCTTTCCATTCACTTGTCGGTAATGTGGGCCGCTAGCAATATGATCAAGACCATATTTTGTTTGGAGTGAAATTCTGCTGCAGTGAATTGTGGTCCGTTATCCATCACTCGTTGTTCTGGAATGTAGCCCATAAGGCAAGCTTGCCCATTATATTCACTGGCTTGCCTTCATTATATCTAGCTGCTTTCATTATATTCAGCAGTAACTCAAGAAACCTCCAGGCCTATATCCTGTAAGATATTAGCAGACATATAAATTAGCATAAGTATGGTTAAGTAGGCTGTAACCGTTAGCATAGATTAATGGTTACCTTTGGATTTTGGGAAGTAGGAAGAGTTTCTCAATGGTAGAAGTTAGAATGTTCCAGTAAATGCAACCATAAGGAACATGGAAGTAACACCACTAATTCTGCTTAAGCAAGAGGTGACAGGTATGATCATGAGCTGAAATGGTAGTTACACATATTAATATACTAAACTATAGACGGACAGATCAACATTAGTAGGGCAAGGAAATACATATAAGGAAGAGGGGAGAAACCCCGACTGAATATGAATTAGACATAGTGGTGTCAGTGTAACATACTGTAAAAGTTGCATCCCTGCCTGCAGGCAGTAGGAGAGAGAGATGTAGCCCTGGAGAGGCCAGAATGATGGCCACTGATGAAAATGATGTCTCATATTTCAGGTCATTCTGCAAGGAATGGTGTGAGTAGATGGATGTTTAGATGTACATTCTTTAGTAATTCTATCTACCTTACTGAGTTGGAATGTTACTGACTGTGCTAAATGTAGTAATAAATTATTGTAAATATAGATGCATTCCTACAGTGTGAGTGTTGTAACCATGCACATTGGGTTTCCCAACTATATAGTAATTTTAATAAAACTGGGCCTGATCTTGGGACAAGAACTTATCAACCCTCAAAGTAATAACTGGGAATTCTTAAGTAATCAATAAAATTAACACATAATCTACAGATCAGGCTACAGGAATACCCAAGTGAACAAAAGTGCACTTCAGTTTCTCAATAACACTGCAATATGTTATGTCTTTGAAGTATTATTTCTATATACCTGGAAAAATAGGTCACGACGGCCAGATAATGATGTCCTCTGAATCTGCCTAAATCTTCAGCTAGTCTCTTTGGTAGACGTGTTTGTACACAGCATGATCTAGCATTGTCTCTTAAGTTGATTTGTACTGGGTCTTCTTTCAAAAGTCCAATACAATCAAATTCTCCACTGAGTTCTTCCTCCTTTCTCACTATGCCCATTGTGGCTGCCACACTACAGCTGATAAGGTTGTTGGTCTGTGGTCCTTCGATCACATGCATTCTGAATGCATAGCTTTAGTCTTTGTAAGTTGCAGTGCAGAATACCTCCGGGGCTAGTCAGAGCTGTGTCCGGTGACTTCAGCTCTAGGAGGAGTTGATGGTGACTGTAAGTCTTTCTGAGATGACTGAGTCAATTTTGAAGTCAATAGGCTTGCCATAAATATTCATTGTCATTCTCCAGACAGGCTGTTTGTCATCACAAATGATAGATCCCAAAAACAATGGCTCTTGATTATCTGCAATACAAGTCAAATCCCTGACTGCTTTGGTGGGGCAAACAGCTGCAAAATGTCCATATTTCATACATTCATTACACTGTGCATCTCTGGCGGGAAATGCAGCATTTTTTGGGATATGACTTTTCCCACAGCTTGTGCCCATAGGCTGGAATTTGTGCCTCTCAGCCTGGGAGTTCTCTCTCTACCTTGGGGGTTTTATGAAAATGACAACACTCAAATGTCTATTTATAGCTTCTAAGCTAGTCTCAGGTTTTTCAGATTGCTCCTGCCTTTTGCTCTGCTATTTGACTAATTCTGACTGCTTTTCTCTCTATACAGCTGTAACTAGGGTTAAATCTCTGTTCAACTGTAGCTGCTGTGAAATATTTTTCTCTCTTAACCCAATAACCAGAATTTCTCTGATCTTTTCATCTTTTGCATACTCCTCACTTCTGCGCTGCCTGTGGAAGTGGGTCTGATCTCTCTCCCATAACAGTAGTGCAGGGGAAGGACAAGGACAAGTCCTGTCCCTCCCCAGCCTAGCTGATTTCAGGGAGATCAGATTTCACGAAGAAGGGCTTATTTCACGGTCTATGACATGTTCTTCACGGCCGTGAAATTGGTAGGGTCCTAAGCATGATGGTCCCTTCCAACCTTAATGTCTATCAGTCTATGAGAGACAGGTGGCAGCCAGACCACCTGTGAATGACCATCCTTTGGATCTGTGACAGATTCTGTTCAGGCACACAGACTGAGAGCCACCTGTTGTCATTTGGTTCCCTAATTAATTTGGCATGAATGGCTGCATAGGAACATAGGTCTGGAAGAGATCTGAGTCAATGTGTCCAGGCCCTGCTACCACAGGCAACTCCACCATCAGATAATCCCATCCACAGTAATATCACCTTGAGCTCTGATGTGGAAGTTTCCACTCAGTACCTTCTCCCTAGTCAACCCTTTGTCACTGAGGTCATGCCTCGCAGGGGAATAGACTAAACAATCTGATCTCTGGGTACATTTTAAAAAGGTAGATTTTGTCCGGCCCTGTAGTAACCAGCTTGTCACCACTACAGAGCACTACAATAGGTGGGGATAAGAAGGGCTAATAAATCGTGGTGATTGTTGGTTAGGGAACAGCTAGGCGATTTATTGCAGGTCCAGCTGACCTCATTGACCTTTTGTTCTTTCTGCCCACCCTGCTATCTCTATTCAGCTACCTCTCTGTCTCTCCCCACAGACCCAGTTCTGTAGCTGCAAGAACCTTCTCCTCTGCTGCTCCTGCCATACGGAGCAGCTGTGCCATCTCTCCCTGCCTTTTTGACTCTCCAGGGGAGTGTACGGCCACAGGCCCAGTGTTACGGCTAATCTCAGCCTGCTTTTATTTTTGTTTGAAATTAACCTTTTTCTCTCTATGGAGAGAAATGATCCTGATTGGCTACTTTCATTCAGCCAATACAAAAGTAGCCAATTAGCAAACAATCTCCCAGGACCTGTTGTGTCCCAGGTCATTCCTTCATAGGCATATTGCTAGGTGGCTATTTTCTCCCCTTGTTTTACAAGCAATCTAGCCTCCCGGCTAAACAAGCACAGGAATGCAGCTCAGCTTTGCAGGGCTTCCCCATTTCAGTTTCTCCAGCTACAAAGCTCTCCAGTCAGCCATGGAGTCTTCTAGGGGAGGAAAAGAACTAAAGTCGTCATTGTATGTATATAAAGCCAAGTGAAAAAAAAATCCGACAAAAAACCCTTAATATTTCAGACAATTGTAAGGAAGCAAAAAATGGCACCAACTCACTTTCTTTTTCCTTTGCAGCTCACCATTAGAGGAACAATGCACCCATAACTCATAAAATTCACCTCTTAGAACCCTGTTTGGTTAGCAGCTCCCTTCAAGGTCACTGAACCAGCTATTTATCCTGGTTGCCACTTAATGAGTGTGCTCACACCCACTGTCTAAGCGAAAGCCATGTGCCTGGCTCTGACACCCAGATGTGCCCCAAAAGAAATGGAGGAGCTCAGCCCCCAGGCCCTGCAGCACCGAGTCGCAGGGCTTGGCACAGCTTGAACGGCTCCGTTCTCCCACCCTCTCAGACACCGTGCCAATAGCTGTGAGAAGCCCAGAAACCGCAGAAATGTTACAGGACGGAATTCTTCCTTGAACGCCTCATCTAGATCCCAGCAGGAATTGTAGCAACAGACGACTCAGAATAACACAGCCTTGAGCGAGAAACTCTGCTTCTCTGTGGGCCTATTGTACACACACCATCTCTCCCCCTCTCCAGCTCACTTCAAGCGTTACATTATAGACCCAGCACGGTCCATTCTTGACACGGTCTCTGCCAACACAAAGGAAAAAAATATACACAGACACATCACTGATATATACACGCGTAGACAGAACAGCTGGGGGCTACTAGACCGAGGGATGAGAGTTTCTATTCCCAGCTCTGCTACTGACTCACCATGTGAACCTGGCCCTCTCACTTAACCTCTCGGGGTGGACTCCTGGCCCCACTGAAGTCCATGGCAAAGCTTCAAACAACAGCAATGGGGCCAGGATTTCACCCTGGACTGCAGCCACCGGGACTAGCAGGATGTGCAGGCTGATGAATCCTAGCTCACCAGCGGGAGACCCCATCCACAGAGCTCCTGATCAGAGGAGATGGACAGCCTCTCTGATTGGCTCAGACTCTCTATGTAGGCACAGAAGGTCTGAACGACTGGGTAATCCCTGGCTGGCTGCGATATCGGGTCCTGCCATACTGTCCTGTCCGTGCCTTGTTCCAGATCCCTGCTTCTACGCTGCCTCACCCCCGACTCTGACTCCACTTCCACTCCTGCTGCGGCCACTAGGCCTGACCACCACTGCTCTAACCACTATGGGTGACTGTCTACGTCCGCAACGTATATAAGTGCATGTGCACACCGTATTTTTGAAGCAGAAGCTGAGGTCTCCTTTCAACACCAATTGCAGCAAGCCCTGCCCTGGGCTTCTGCAATTCACTATTATGTGGCCAGCCGCGGTGGAATTTGGGGAGCAGCATTAAGCCAACCTTGAGCAGAAACTCCAGCAACAGGCTCTGCTGAGCAGAAGACCGGCAATTCTGCCTCCTAGACAATCTGGAAAAGAACAAGCTCTTCTGGCGCCACCTCAGCCAAAGCAGAAACCCCCCCACCCCCCACCAATGAGCTAAATGGATCAACTACAAGTTCAAAGCAAAAACAAAATCCACTCCTATGGGCCTTTCGCCTGGGTCTCAACTACCTACGTGGCCCCCTTACCAAAGGATCTGCGCACTGCACGACCTCTGTACGTCTCTCTGAGGTAGGGCAGTGCTATTATCCCCATTGTACAGGTGGGGAACTGAGTCCTAGAAAGGCAAAGGCCTCAAGGCTCTGAACTCCCACTGAAAACAACATGCGTTAGCCACCTAAATACCTTCTGGGATCTGGGCCCAAGGCAGGGAATTGAACCTGGATCTCTGAGTCCAAGGCAACGGGGCTGGATTAATCTTTTGTGGGCTCTGGCCCTGCTCCCCCACACCTGTGCTCTGCTTCGATGTCCTGCCCCCGATTGGCCTCTTCCCCGAAGTTGCTCATGTGGGGTGAGGGGGAGAAGACGGGGGAGACGAGTAAGCAGAGGGTCGGGGGAAGGAGAGGAGTGAGTGGCGGGCGAGGCCTCAGGATGGAGCAGGGCCACAGTCTGGGCAGTGGGGCTTGTCCGTGAGTGGACCCAGGGCCAAGGTGCCATTGGCACCATTGTACACCCAGTACTGCAAGGCAAGAGCCTCAACAATGTTCCTCTCTTTACCAGGGGTAGCAAATCACCGTCCTTCTGACTGAAGAGAGGCTAAGACACCGGGCCAAAGCCCACCCAGCAAGACATGAGTCACTAGGAGGAACAGATCGGACCCAACCAACTGGAGCCTCCATTCCATAAATGTTTCATAAGATCACAGCCGGCCTGTTGCAAATTCAGCGTGGAGTTTTGACCTTTCCAGACCACCTCACCCGAAATACAGCACACAGCTCAGGCAGTCTCAGCCCAGAGCCAGCGACCATAAACCAGCCGTGGAAAACTGGAGAGCCCAAGCACCACGCAGCTGGGGAGCAGAATGACTAATTAGCAGGAGGGTGGAGACATGGAAAGACAGAGAGACGCTGTCTGCTCCAGCAGCCAGGATAGGAGGAAGGTAAACGAAGATAATCTTCAGCCTTGATAAGACTTTGCACAGACAGGCAGTGAGGAACAGCTTTGCCTAGCCCTGCGAGGAAGGAAAGAGACACAGAGGCGGCACCACCTAGAGGGGAGGATCACGGGAGATTCCTGAGCGCAAGATCAGAAAACGAGGTCCAAGGGGATATGGAAACAGTCCCTGCCTGCCAGGCCTGACCGTCTGCCGCTCCAGTCCAGGGCTCCTCTTCTTATCTATCCCGGCCCCCTGACACCCTACCCTGGGCTCGCCCCTTCTCGCTCTCGTCCACCGAGGAGGGTGCTGCACTCCCAGCGGGGCGGTTGGCTCTGCTGTCCCGACTCGAGCGAGGAAAGGGGAAGACGGGGCCAGGTGCAGGCCAATGCTGAGGGACGTGGCATTGATGGAGTGCCCTGTATGTCAACCTGAGCAGGAGGCTGATTCCTTCCCAGCAGAGGAAGCCAGGGGTCAGTAGGGACAACGCCCATGAATCACAAGAGAGCAGGAACAGGAACAGTCTTCCGGCCGCTGGCTCTGCCCCTGCGTCCAGCGGCGTTCAGCCCTAACGAGCGGCTTGCACACAAGCCAGGGATGGGTTCCTCTCCAGCGGCTCTGCCCAGGCCCGAGAGAATAATGGTTCCTAAGGAACCAGCACTCATGAGTCACGCTGGCTAAATGTCAGCTCCAGGATTTAAAGAGGAGAGAAGCCTTCCAAGGTCTCCACACATCCCCCCGGACCCATCAGCTTGTGATTTACCTTCCTCTGGGGTGCGCAGGGCTGGCAGGGCCTCTCTCGATGCCCCAGGACCCTGCCCCCGCACCCACGCAACATCCCCCCGCCGTATGCTAGCTCCAGGTCCCACCCACAGGTACCTGTACAATTTGCAATTGCAATTTGCAATTGGCGCTATCCCTGCCACCACACCAGGCCTCCCCCTGCCCGGCTGCGACCAGCCTTCTATTCCTTTCCATGCACACTAACCCACGACGCTGCTGGGGTCCCTCTCAGCCCCGAGGAAGGGGCTTGAAGCACCCTGTCTCCAGGATGGGTTACAGCACGCACAGCTGAAGGGGAGACAGGGGTTGGTCCAGCCCAGGGCTTACTCTGATACATCAGCGGAGACGCCCCCAGAACTGGAGAGCCCCAGCTCAGGGTTACTGTGTTTAGTCATGTTGCTTTGCTGATCTGCCCTAGGGGCCAGGGGCTCATGGGACGGCCCAGAGGATCCAGGCCCAGTGGCACTCCTGACCCTCCCCAAAAGGCAGAGCTCAGTACTGTCCTCGGCATGTTCCCATGCCCTTCCCCCACCCCAACGTCCCCACTGCATAGACAGTGAGCCCGAGGGGACCTTCTTCAGTCAGCTCCTTTCAATGCGGGCAGGGGCTGGCCCTGGGCGGATCCGGGGGCAGGGGAAGAGCTAGTCGACAGAGGCAGCTGTCCAGCTCCCAAAGACAGTCATCGCAATGAGCACTAACTGGCCTCCTAGCTAGTAGCCTCTGCCATGGATCTCCATTCTTGTCTCTCACGGGGCTCCAGGGCACCGTCTACATTGGGTAGAGAAATGATGAAAAACCCAGAGATCTGCCCTCCCCAGTGCCCCCAAGGCTTCCTCTAATTAGCAGGAGGGTGGGCACCTGCCAGCATCAAAAGGAACAGATGGGTGCTCTGTGGTGGGCTATGTAGCCCGGGCAATAATGCTGCCTCTCCCCCAGGTTTCCCCACCATCATTTTGACACTATCTGTCCCCCGTTATTTCAGCTGCCGACACCTACATGAATGAAACAAGGCAGCGAGTGGCTCTATCAGTGGCCCTTATTGGGGTTCCAAAGAGCTCACCTGTCTGATCATTAACAAACCTCAGGCAGCCTATCAGAAGAGTTTTAACCCGTCTGGAGTTATTAACCAACAACCCCGCAGGCATGCAGTCTGTAAACAAGCCGCAAAGCACAGCCTGCTCATACGTCTGCCCCCAGAGCTGCCAAGGCACCAAAGCACTTTACATTGCTGACCAAGAGGGATTTATTCCAGCCTAGGCTAACGCCATGGCACAGCAACGTCATGCAAGAATCCAGTTCTGCTCCTTTGGCGATGGAATTTGAGGGTTGCTAAGGGGTGAAATCGTGGGTTATCTTAAAAGCAGCATGTGAAGGACACCAGGTGGCACAGGGGTCAGCGAGCTGTAGATTTTTCCACCTCTAGGTCACTGGTTTGAGTTCTGACGAGGTTAGCAGTGAGTGAAAATTCTCCGAACCCTGCTGGCCATGGAGTGGCCCATGTAAAATAATGTGATGTTCTCAGTTCAGAGCCATCCACAACACAAAACCCACCATCAGAATTGGCACTAATTGGCCCCTTCGTTGGTAGTCACAGCAGAGAACCCAAGGACTGACAGGCCATGGAGATTGCATACCCCTTCGTGCCCAAGAGAGGCAGTCCCCAACAGGGGCAAGGTAGAGGTTCATCTCCAGAGCAGGGTGGAAGGAGCTGTTGTCCATGACGTACCTGTTCTGGGGGCCTTCAATTTCCAGAGCTGTCAGTCTGGCCTTCCCCATCGGTGTTAACACTCACTTCAGAAAATGAATGCTGCAGCATTGCAAAATTGCGCTGAAAAGATGCATAACACTCCTCAGTGTCATCCACATACTTGCAGCAAAGGGGTGAATGGGATGGAACATTACCACTGGAATGCCAACAAAAGATTCCGTTTAATTGAAATCGTAACATTTCCCGGAGATCTACCGGTATCAACACATTTGAGAGAGCGTTTCACGCTCTTTGGCCCTGTGGTACAGGCACACCCACTGAAATGACCAGCCCCCTCCTTGTCCACAATTCCATTTTTGGGAAAACTTTCCAATGATGGTGATTTTGATCTAATGAAGCATGGAAACAAATGTTGAAACCTCGAATGTTGTCACCAAATGGAATAGTCATCCTGGGGTCAACTCGGTAGAAAACACAGTTCCGCAGCTTCCGTAATGTCTCGTCGCGGGAAACACTCTACAAAAGCTGGAGAAGTTCAGTTAGTCTGGACGGACATACCTGCCGCTACTTGTTGCGTATTTCCCTTCTCCTTGCCCAAGCGTTCATAAGTCAGCAGATACTTTTGCCCGACTACCCAGCTTGCAAGACTGATGGTTTTGCTGGTGCGTGATCACCTCTAGTCTCCTGACCAACCCAGCCAGTGAACGGGTGGGTAGAGGTTCAGATGCTACGGTGATGGGGCAAGATAAATCCCTGGACAGCTAGATTCGAGTGTATTTCCCCCCTACCATTATCTGCCAGTACAGCTGAGTATTGCAACATGACCCTGGCTTGCAGCAAGTCTTCTCTCCCATTGGTGACTGGGAATATTGTGGGAGTTTATTCCCACAAACTCCAGGGGGAATTAGGCTCAGAAGTCCTGCGTGTGGCCGGGAGACTATAACAGACCCTTATTTGTGCAGACTCTTCCAATATAAGTAACTTCACTAAAGGCTTGTGTTCATCTCTCCCTGTCTCTCACAGGAGGAGACCCTCAGGGCTTGTCTACGCTCCCAGCTGGATTGACGGGCAGCAATCGATCCAGCGGGGGTCGATTTATCATGTCTAGTATAGATGTGATAAATTGACTGCCAATTGCTCTAGCATCGACTCCGGTACTCCACCTCAATGAGACACGTAAGGGGAGTTGACAGGAGAGCGTCTCCCGTCAACACGCCGCAGTGAAGACACTGCGGGAAGCAGATCTAAGTATATCAACTTCCGCTATGGTATTCACGTCCCTAAAGTTGCATAACTTAGATCGATTCATCCCCCTCCCCCATAGTGTAGACCAGCCCTTGAAAGCAAACAATCCCAGGGACAGAAGTAACAGACACTCTCCCCGGCATGTGGCAACACAACTGAGGCAGGGAACTGGTCACGACAAATACTAGGCTAAAGGCAACATTCTCTCTTGGTAGCTAACTGGCCCTTGGCTTTGTACTTCCTGTTCTATCCATTTCACTGTAACCCTTCTGCCAAGAGAAGCTGGCAGTAACAAGGGCTGGATTCAATATTGAGGGGTTCCTTAGGCTCAAGCCCCTACCAAGTAGTGTGGGAAAATTTACCAACATCCCTCGGTATCCTAAGAGGCACTACATCCCCACTCGGAAGCACTGAATTGGTACACGAGAACGGGTATTAAAAGGGAAAGGGAACCCAGCATTAGTTTGGGAAAACACCCCAACCGTATTCAAAAAGGTGTGATCACAAGCCAACCCGACCCAGTGGCCTTTGCCTCAGTTTCCCACCTCGCAGTGTGAAAGTCTGACAAACGGCTGTCCCTGTAGCACAGCGCTCCCGTCCCTCTGCTTCACTCCACTCACAGCTGCTCAGCCGGCAAAGACCCAGAGTTCAGAGGGGCAGTTGCTGCTGCTACCTCTGCTACCAGCCGCGCTTTGCAGTGCCACCTTCTGAGGTAGCACCCACTTGACCCAGTTCTTTGCACTTTCTGTCCTACACATTTCATTATCACCCGCAAATATCCACTGCGCTTCAAGGCCAGGGCTCAGTGCGGGTCTGTAAATAGTGCTGGGCAGAGATTCTCCCGGGGGTCGTGCTCGTCACATTCAGTGGAAGTGATTAGGTGACTACCTGCAAACTCCCTCAGTCCCCACCTCTGTAACGTGCATGTGCAGGTGTA
Organism: Dermatemys mawii; assembly: GCA_007922305.1. Lineage (NCBI taxonomy): Eukaryota > Metazoa > Chordata > Testudines > Dermatemydidae > Dermatemys > Dermatemys mawii. The sequence goes on from ML677401.1 coordinate 11,511,608, forward strand.
CGGCCCCCTACTGGTGGTGATGGAGGCGGCGGCTGTGGCATAAACACGGCTGGCAGCCCAACGTCTGATTCATCCCTCTTATGTGATGTTGGGAGCAAAGCATTTTGCCTGAGGACGGATGCATGGCCCCTCGCTAAGCAGCGGAGCCCAGGAGAATGCAGCAATGAACTAGGCCAGCTGGATACAGCCTGTGGAGAACCTGAACGTTTTCCAAGGTTTAATTCAGATAAACCCTCAAAAGAGCTCAGGGGATTCTCTCACCCTTTACACCCTCCAGGCCGGAAAATCTTATTTAAACTGCAGTCATGCCTAGAGGCTCCAACAGCAACTGGAGCCCCATTTGGCACAGTCCCTGCTCTGAACATCTGGCAATCAGAATAGGCAAGACAGGCAATGCGAGAAAGGAAGGGTTATTATCCCCATTTTACAGATGGGAAACTGATGCAGTAGCGGTCAAGTGCTGAGGTGTATTCGATGCAATCCAGCCGGTGTCCAGGACGAGCCACCCCAACTTGACCGCCAGGGAGGGATTTTGGCTCCTTTGCGGCTGCCAGAGGACACCCTCAAACTGACGGTTACAGAGCATCCGAACGGCACAAACCTCCCTCCTCCAGAGCTAGTGACCAGAAGGGGGCCGGGGAGGCGGGGCCCGAACGCTGCCCGTTAGCCGCTTCAAAACCACTCCAGGGAAACAACACTCTTGGGGTGAGCACAGCCTGCCTGGAAACCCGCCAGCGCCATGGCTGAGGGCACAGAACGCAGAGGGCTGTTTTCCTGCTTTGGGCCAGGGCAGCCATTTGCCTGAGCAGGTGGAAAGATGCTGAGCCCCAAGCGAGGAGAGAGAAAATTGTCAGGGGAGAGAGGGAGGGAAGGTTCTGAGTGGAAGTGGCAGCACGAGAGCTTTAGAAAAAAGGAAAATGTAGGCAACCGGGACAAACCCCTGACAGAGAGAGATGACTCAGATGAGGGAAGGAACGGGCAAAGCTCTAAAGCGGGGGACGCCAGATGTATTCCTAGCGCGGCCCACCGCCCAGCACAGACCCGGGCTGGCTGGCCCAGCACGCCCCACCGGAGAGCTCCACTCAGCAGGGCCAGGCCGTGCCAGCGCCTGTGCGGTGGATGGGCGGGTGGTGAAGCAGCAAGCACTCGCTGACTGAAACCAGTCACACCCCCCTGCGCAGCTGGTACTGCGCGGCCAGGATCCAACCTGCAGGCGCCAGCTGCGTAAACGGCTGAGCTTGCAAAAACCCGTCGACTCTCTGGAGGTGTCAGTCAGCGCTCGTGACCTGTCAGTCTGCTGGCACATCCTCCCTTTTCCTCACCCTCAGGCTCGCAGGCACGGTCCACGTTCCTTGGCCACAGGTGCAGCTGGCTGGTGAGAGGCTGCTATGAATCTGCAGCAACAGCAGATTGTGTGGGACAGCCAAACCTCACAAAACGCCCCCTTCTGAGACTGGCCTAGAGGAAGCAACTGATGCCAATGAGAACATGGAGGCAAAGGTCGGGGAGAACCAGACAACGAGGATGTGTGTTGGAGTTTATAGCGCTGGGCACTTGCCTTCTCTTAATGCTTCAGCAAGACGGATTGGCACATTTATTAAGGATTTGGTGATGGGCTGGGGCCCCTTTGAAACGGAACCACAGAGGAAATGTCCGCCAAAGGGGAGAATACTGCACTGGGAAGGCATGGGGCCTGAATTAACATTGTTCACGTTAGACTAACGGGCCTGCTATTGTATTATACAGGCACCTGGGTGCCTAGCTAAGTCACAGCCCCATTGCGCTAGACGTTGTACAGACACAGAGACAGTTCCTACCGCAGAGCATTGACAATGAGTCTAAGCCAAAGAGATGGAGGAAACAACACCCAAGAACCCCACTTCTCTCTCTCTCTCTCTTACACACACACGCACACACACACACGGAGAAGGAAGGACTCATCTGCAGGGAATGTAGACTTAGAGCTGAACAAAAGACCACCTCCAGAATTGAATGGCCACAGAGAGAGGCCAAAGAAAACCCCTCCTCTCCCAATTTCCTCTTTAAGCAGCAAAAGGTCGAGTTTAAATGTTATGTGCACGCGACATGATTTAAAAAATGTTCATAAAACCGAACATATTCAAGTCCCTTAGCACTACCGGCAGCAACAACAAGGATAAGCCGGCTCTCTCCTGGGTGAACTGGAAAATCAGGAGGCGGTTGCAAACTGCAGTAGTAATAGCGTCAGTACTCTACAGCTATATTTTAAGAGCTCATAAAAATAGTAAACTCTCCTCTGGACTTTGGCTTAACTGTAGATCTAATCGTGAATTTATTTTTCCACTGTGGAAAATTTAAGCAAAAATGATTTTTTTTTCAATTAAGTTCAGCTTTCTACGAAAGATTGTGAATTTTCATCAAAACAATGGAATTGTTTCAGTTTAAAAGTGAAACGTTAAAAACTCATTTGCCAGAGTTCTAGTTTTTCAATGAAAATGAAAAACTATTTTTTGCAAAAATGATGATGATGATGATGATTTACCATTTGGTCTAAAAACAAAAGCCAATTCCCCGCACCCCAAGCAAGTTACCAAACCCCACTGTAGAGAGCTGTAACCCTCCCCTCACTATGCAACCAGCGTTGCTCCACATCTGGTTCTCTGGGAGATTCCACACTCCATCTGTCCTGAGGCAGCAGCTGCTCCTGTCTGACAGCCAGTCAAAGGTAATTTGATCTGTCCTCTGAGGCCCCATGTGTATCTGGTGCACTTGTCTCAGGAGTTTGCAGACTGGACAGTGGCCTCTCGGGGGACATCTTTCCACTCACTAAGCAAAGGGCCCTCTAGCACCATAGTACAGCCCCTGGCTGTCTTCATCTTTACACCTCTCGGTGAGAGAGACAGGCTTTTGAGCTTACACAGACCTCTTCTTCACATCTTCATGCCAGGCCTGAAGCAGAGGTCTGGGTAAGCTCACAAGCTGTCTCTCTCACCAACAGAGGTTAGTCCACTAAAAGATATGACCTCACCCACCTTCTCTCTCTAATATCCTGGGACCAACAGAGCAATAACACCACTGCATCCATTATACACTCTTTGGAGCGTGTGTGTATGTGCAGCGCCTAGCGCAACGGGATCCTGGAGCCACAACTGGAGCCTCCTTCAGTACAAATAAAAACAACAGGAACTGCAGAGAGTGCATGTCCCAGTCCTACAACAAACCAATCAATACATGCAGCCCATTCATCAGTGCATATGAAACAGTTCCTGACAAGACATCTTGGTTTCAAGCTCCCAAGGGGTTATGCTGAATGGTGAGTAAAAATGCAATGAGCTGAAAAATACTCTGCGAGCTTTCTTACCAAGGGTAGGGATGAGGGATCATTGTTAGCATCAATAAAGGCCATGATCAATTTCAAAACAACATGATCATTTCGAAACCTTGATTCATTCCCTCCCCCGGAGACAGCCAGATGACACGGAACAGTGGAGTGTACTTAAAGCATGGCCCACGAGCAAGATTTCAAAAGGTTTACATCTCCATCCAAATCACTGCAACACCTTGCCAAGAGCTGCGGCTGGGCAGTGCCCAGGAACAGTCGAGTTTGTTTTCTCAAATGGAATTTTATGTCAAATAAATCACCCAGGATTTGGAAAACACCGAGTAAAGGAAAGCAGAAAACTGCCCAGTGCCAAAGCAACAATGGGCACCTACAAAGCACAAGAAAGCTTGATCCCCGCGGGTATGCCTGGTTATAAAATGTAATGAGGTCTGTTACTTCTGTTCTGAAAATGTCTCCTTCAAAAAGGGAAAAAAGACCAGCTGGACAGGACAATACAGACCCTGTTTGGAGTCAGGTACAATCCAGCGATTGAGGAAGATAAAGTGGACCTGAATGCATGTGTGTGGGGCACGTTTTGCCTTCGCTCCTGCTATGGAGAGGGGGAAACGAGGGTGCAGCGGTGCTATGAAAGAAAAGCACAATGAGTCAGCAAACCCAGCCAGCGCAGTGTGGCACTGTGTAGGCAAAGGCAGGTCACAATCCAGGCGGGAACGGCCCCTCTTGGTGAGGCTGCTCCTGGAATACTGGGCAGTTCTGGCCTCCACCACATTGGAGGAGTTCAGAACAAAGCCATGGAAATGATTAAGGGCTGGAAGAAGCAAATGAGGAGTAAAAGAATTAATTTGTACAGTCTGGCAAAGCGAAGGCATAGGAGAGCAGGAGACAATACTCAGGGAGAGGAAATATTCAGAGTGATCCAAAGAGGGTATAACGGGCTGAAACCAAGAAAAGGACGTCGTAGGCAGAGCATCATGAAGACTTTAAATATCAGAGATGCCAAGAGAAACAACAAAAAGTTTTCTGCCGCTTCTTCTCCAGTGTTGCCATTTGAATTTCAGGGCCAGGCTAATAGATCCTTCAGGTTTTCAGGGATGGTGTCAGTGATTAGACCTTTCTGCATCCGACCAACAACCGTTACGAGGTAGGACGTCTTCGCTGCCCAGTGCTGGAGCGGGTCAGAACTAGATTTCTGGAGGTGAGAAGAAAGAGGAGTCAGCCGAGCTACTGGGGACAGAAAAGAGGAGCAGTGGTCTGGCCAATGGCCAGAAAGAGAAACTCACAGCAGGTCAGTTCGCTCCATTGAGTGACAGAGCTGGGAGGTGAGAGATCCCCAGGCTGTTCAGAGACTTTGCTTTGTTTTATTACTGCAGCCCAAATCTGAAGGAAAATTGCCCCACAGTGGTCAGTACCAGAGCTTCAGGTGGAGTGTACAGAACAGGGCAATTTTGGAGAGATTCACCCGTTTTCCACTCCTGGCTGCTGACAGTCAAAAGTTTAGGGCTGTCCCGAGCATAGGATCGCATCCCTGACTATCTTGGTTAACAGCCATTGATGGACCTAACCTCCACGAACATATCTAGTTCTTTTTTGGAACATAAAAGCTTGCTACAAGGAGGAGGGAGAAAAATTATTTTCTTTAACTGCTGAGGACAGGACAAGAAGCAGTGGACTTAAATTGCAGCAAGGGCGGTTTAGGTTGGATATTAGGAACTATCAGGGTGGTTAAGCACTGGAATAAATTGCCTAGGGAGGTTGTGGAATCGCCTTCGTTGGAGATTTTTAAGAGCAGGTTAGACAGTCTAGATAATACTTAGCCCTGTCTTGAGTGCAGGGGAGTGGCCTAGATGACCTCCTGAGGTCCCTTCCAGTCCTACGATTTTAATTAATGTCTTTTCTCTGCCTCAGGAAGCTGCACATCCTGACGAGAAGAGCCAGGGGCTAGGTAACATTCTTCTGCATGCACCATTTTTTGCTTCACTGTCTGAAGAGCAAGATTCCCATCAATGCTTGCTCAGCGCATTGATCATACAAAGAACCAGACGAGTGCTAAGTCTTAATGCTTATATTGATATCAGAGGTGCCATTCATAACGACTCTTCCTTTGTAATCAGGAGTCTGACAACTGCTACTGAAGATTGCACTAAAGAGCTTTGAGACACTAATTGGAGAGGAATCTAATTACTCATTCCTGTAACCTCTTGGAACAGGAGACTGTTAGAACTCCACCTCCAAGCCTCCTATCAGTTCCAAGCATGAGATCATCTGAGGCTTTTAAATGTTGCATGTGTCAAGGGAAATTCCAGAAGATAACACTGTCTAAGGGAGGACTGAGGTTAAGGGAAGAGGAAAGAATAGCATTTGTAATGAGAGGTCTGTGAAGTGTAATTGGCTCATCTGGACTGCACCCTACACAAAAGTTAACCAGAAGCGTTCCTGAGGGCAAACCAGTGTGCAAAGCAGCTCATTGTGAACTGTTTTCCATGCTCAGATTCAGTCCAGCGCTAGATCGAGAATCAACCCCTGGGTAATTAGCAGGGAAGTTAATACTACATTCTTCTACTCAGTTTCTCAGTTAAAGAGCTTCAGGCCAAGCTAGTGGATACAGTGGGGACCATATGTCCCTATAAAGAATCAGCAAGGTCTTCCAAATCATAGGTGCCCACTCCGTGGGTGCTTCGGGGCTGGAGAACCCACAAGGAAAAACTGGTGGGCGCAGCTCCACGCCCTGCCCCAGTTTACCTCCTCTCTGCCTCTTCCCCTGAGAGCACCGCGTGCCTGCTATCACCACCCCAACCCCAGCGCTTGCACTGCGAAACGGCTGTTTCGTGCAGCTGGGAGGGAGGAGGGGAAACGCGGCGTGCTCAGGGGAGGCGGCGTGGCCAGGGCAAGGGATTTGGGGAAGGGGCCTAATAGGGGCAGGGAGGGGGCAGAGTTGGGGCAGGGACTTTGGGGAAGGGGTGGAGTTGGGGCGGGGCCAGGGGAAGTTGGCACCTACGTTTTAGATCACCTACCTCTATGCACTCTCCCAAAGTACCTACCATGGGCCACCAGTGGGTGGTGCTGTCACCTACACGCTACGTTCTGGCTGGCTGTGACTGACACCAGTTCCGTCTCCTCCTCTTCGGGTCCTGGACATGAACCCAGAACAGCAAAAGTCTAACACCTTCACAATCATATTCCTTTCTTCTTGGAAAGTCTAGTCAGGCAAAGGCAAGTGTGCACAGCAGCTTCCAGCCTCACCATTGTCTGGAGTGGTTGCAGCCACAGGTAACTGTGCAACAAAGGGCTTCTCTACACAAACATTCAGGACTTGGCTACATTTGTGAGTTAGGGCACATTAAAGCAGCCCTGGGCGCCCTAACTCACAATGCATCCACACTGGCAAGGCATGTAGAGCGTAGTACCCAGCAAGCTGAGATGTGAATCTACCCCACAGGAGACTGCTACACACTGACTGTTGTGCGGACCCTCCGGCTGCACCTTAACAATTCGTTAATGCGCTTTGATCCAGTCCTCTTTGAAACAGGAATCGATCGAAGCACGTTAAACTGGTAAAGTGCGTCAGCAGGGTCCACACGGACAGTTAGTCCACAGCAGGCTAGTGCCGAATAGATTGTGGCAAGGTGGGATCAGAATTGTTCACGTAAACAAGCCCAAAGAAACTTTGGGGCTATAGCACATTGCATGGACACCTGATTTTGCATGAACATTGCCTGAGGCAGAGGATCTAAATCAGTAAATACAAAGTCCCGTTAAGGGTAAAGAATAGACGTGGCAGTGAATAATTCTTCAGTTCAATAAGCTGCCCTCTGAGACATTCATACTTCTCTTAATTTGCTTATCAGCGTGGTACTTCTCTCAGCCTCCTCTCATACCTTCTTCCGAACCACATCTGCCTCGCAGAATTTCCGAAGAATAACTCATCTTTCCATTTCGCAAACTAGATGGTGATGGATGGATGGAAAGATTGCCTAAAATGTACCCAATGCTGACTCTGAGCAGTTGCTGATATGGAGAGGAAGGATGGTCTTATGGTGAAGGCTAAGATTTTGTCTTGCTTATTTTTAGTAAAAGTCATGGAGAGGCCATGGGAAATCAGAAAATTCACGGAAGATGTGACTGGTCTGTGACTTTTGCTGCAGCGGCTCCATGGATTCCCCATCACTGCGGCAGCTGGAAGCTGCAGGGTGACAATATTTCCCAAAGAGAAAATGGGACACACCCAGCCGCTCGCCCAAGGCGAACCCCTCCACCAGCACGAGGCTGTTGTCCTTTGCTGGAACCCTCAGGAGAGTCTGTCACCTGTCACTGGAACCTTGCAGGGGGCCCCCTGTCACTAGAACCCTGTCAGGACCCCACTGGTTGCCAGCTCCAGAGTCCTGCAGCCCCTGGGGCAGAAGCAGAGAATGTCACAGAGGTCTCTGGAAGTCAGGGATTCCATGACTTCGATGACCTCCATGACAAATGTAGCATTAATTTATGGCTAAAGGACTAGAAATCAGGATATTGGGCTCTCGTCTTGATCTGCCACCTACTTCCTGAGTAACCTTAGTAAAGTCACTTTTCCTTCTGGTGCCTTAATTTTTGTAGCTGTAAAATGGGGACAACTCTTCCCTATCTCACATGGGCGATGCTCACTGTGAGGCTGTATAGGGAGGCAATATAGCCTAGTGCATAGGGCTTCAGGAGACCTGAATTCAAGTCCTAGTTGTCACTGGCCTGCTGGGTGACTTTGGGCAACTAACTTCCTCCTGCTCTGTGCCTCAGTTTCCCCACCTGTATAACAGGGATACTGATTTTGACCTCCTTGGTAAAGCACCTTGAGATCTAAAGATGAAAAGTGCTTTTTGTGAGATGCTTCAGATACTACGCTGAGAAGCCTAATTAAAAATATACACTAATAAAAAACACGGTGCCCTTTCATAGGCTGGGTCTCCCCTGAGCACTGCAAAGCCTCATTTTGCTGTTTGCATTGTGCCAGCCTCTCCATGACACATTCAGTCATTCACAGTGTTCATCTCTCCCTTTATTTCTTGCACTATTACACCTGCGCTTGGCTTTGGATTCCAATACTTAGGCCAAGGGGAGTCTATTTTTTGTCAAGGTCCAAATTTCTGGGCCTGTTCAAAAACGTCTGGCAGTCTAGATTTAGCCTGCGGTCTGACTCTTGACTACCCCAACGTAGACTGTAAAAAACCCCTTCACGCTTATACCCAATTCTGCTCCATGAAAAAAAATGTATCTGATTCACATTCTTAAAAGAACATTAGATCAGGACCAGCACAGCTTTAAGGAATAAAGCTTTTAGCTTTGGTGAATCCTGATTAAAGTCTTGGATGGACAGATGCTACTTTTCTGCTCAACACCGTGAAAGGTATATTTTACATGTCTCTACCAAATACTTAAACTCTGCAGGGAAAGAGGGCCGACTGGTTTATTAATGTAGAAAAATAATAAACGTCTTGCTGGAATAAACTATATACATGGAAGATTGGTCTTGAATATTGTACAGACCTAGTTATGATGCACATGATTTTTCCATTAAATTCACTTGGGACAATATTCTTTCTTGGATTCGATATACTTAATAAAGAACTTGTCAGCTTTAAGGGCTGGTTGTTTCAAAGTGATGCACCTCAGACAAGAGTTGGAGTTGTCACATCTGAGGTTCTCTGGCTTGACTGTGAGGCACAAGAGGTGAAGCCCTAGCAGTTTAGACAGTGAATGGAAGAGTTGCATTCGTTCTTTCTGACTGAGACAAATTCCATGCTCCCAGCCGTAAATCTGTCCTGGGCCAATGAGTCACTGTTCAACGCAAGAACTTGCATGTCTGGATTCACCCTGTCTAATTCCAGAATGCACTTTGAACCTACTGACTAACCCAGCTACATTTCCATATTGGGAGAAAAGATTCAAGGCACACAAAACAAGGGGTAGTTGCTGGGGTGTAAATGAAAAGAAGTGCATTTTGAAGCTACTAATTTTCTTTCTCTAGCACGGGGGCTCAGTGCCTTTGTAACACCCCAAGGAGACCAGCAGAGATCTATCACTGTATCTGGATGAGCAGTGTAAAGATTATTGCTCTTCTTAAATCAGTGAGGGTCAACTTTGCAAATGCCTCTGGGCAGATGCTGGGGAGCAGGGCAAACAAACATCATCGGTCTGTCAGATTAGTGCCAGAGCTGAATCAGCCTGGATTTATTGGCATCACCTGGCCTAAACAAGAATGAAAAAAGGAGCAATGTGCATGGGTCATTTTAAAAAGGCATCCCTATTGTTCTCTTCTACCACAGGGTAAGGCCTGCCAGCAGCACTAGATACAGCTGGGAAACCCACCTAATAGAGGAAGAAGAGGGAGTCACAGTCTGTACATTCAAGTGTTGAGAGGCTGATGAACATTCCCCTCCTTTAGATAAACCAAGATGTCAAAACAGAAGCAGGTTTTCCATCAAGAGGTTTTAATATATTCATCTGAAAACAAAGTTTTGTGAACAAGTACACTAACTAGCACATATCTCTTCTGCACTCAAACCACAGACCGTCTGCGATAGGTCAGCACAGAGGTGACGCTGCATGCACTGAATGGCCAGTCTCCATCGGAATTTCCTGGGGTGTGTTTCCAAGATCAGACAAAGCATCTTCGTTAGCAGAGCTTGTTCTGGAGACAGAGACCAGAAAGGCAAAGACATTAGCTGAGGCCATCTTCTGCCCACATGTGTATGCTCCTAGAAGCAGCTAAGATCCCCTGGGTCTGGCACTGAAGCTCCAGTGTTCGTGACACACCCAGTTGTTGGCAAGAAACTAGGTATCCTGACTGGCCAGCAATCTATGTGCATTTTTAACCCTACATTCAGAAACAAGGCAACTGGATTCGGATTTTCATCAACAAAACCAGCATGTCAGTTCATTCACGTATGTACCCTTCCCTCCCCAAAACGCCCCATGTTATTTATGAAGGAGCCTGCAGTTAGAATCCTAGAAGGGTTGGGAGGGATCTCAGGAGATATCTAGTCCAACCCCCTGCTCAGAGCAGGACCAATCTCCAACTAGATCATGTGGTAATGTAAGGCCCGGAGTAGGTGGACTTTGGCTCATTCCGTTTAGCTCAGGGACATGGTCACAGAAGCAGAAACTAAGGTCAGACAGAGGGAGCCTCTCCCTTTTGACTAAAACTGCCATTGTGAAAAAAAATCACCACGATGTACGTATATCGACACAAAAGCACTCAATGCCCCTAAAAAAACAGAGGCAAAACATTGAAACACGGAGTCCTTTGACGGATCGAGTTTTTACTCTACTCATTAATGGAGGAGCTAGAGAACTGCACCATACCTCAGGATCCTAGTCATCAATGTACTCAAAAGGCTCTGGTGGTTCAGGTTCTTGCTCCTCTTCCTCAATCTTCGGGCCATGGGCTGCCACTGGTTCCACCAGCTCCTCCATATCCGCACTGGTGTCCTTCAGAATGATGATGCCACCAATGGAAAGCTAGAAGCCAAGTGCAGGGAATGTGTCAGTGCCTAGAGACATTTAAGAACATCTGTCTTGTGTAGGATTGTCCTTGACCTAGGACAAAAACAGGACCTCAATTCTCCTGGGTTACAATCACCCTACCACTGTGAATGCTCTACTCAAAAACAGGGGTGAAAACAGCTTTCTGTGGTCTGTTACAATAAAAGCAAAGTATTCTCCCATTGTACATACTAGTGTCACACCACCAAGGGCAGACAAAATGTAAAGGAACAGGAGGGAAGGGTTGAATACACTGATTTATTAAAATGCAGCACTTGGAAACTGTAGATTTTCTCAAATGTCTATGAACCCAATTGGAAACTAGTAGGCTTTAGGGCCAGTTATTGAAACACTCTGAATAGAGGCATCCAGTGTACACCACAGTGTAACCTCACAACAAGGGGAATGGAATAGTGCCTATGACTAAGGTGCAGTGGACATGTATACAGCATATGCTTCTGGATCACGTCACAGTGTTGGGTCTAGAAAGTCCTCCATGGTTTGAGACTTTGCTAGTGTTTCACTTTCTCGGTACTACCACAATGACAGAGATCACCGGAGGTGCTTTGGAGAAGGGTTCCTAGGTTTGCACTGAGGATCGTGGACTCTCTGCTGAAAGCTCCCTGACACCCTGCTCTGTTCCTTCAGCACTTGCGCCCTCTACAAGAGCCAGTGTTTGCTGACCACCAGAGCATGGTGCAAATGTCCCTGACAGCCAAACCTTCAGCTTTGTGAAAGAAACTATCCTCAAAGCTTCCATGTGCTGACGAAATACCAGTGAGCGCCAGTGTATTAAAAACATGAACCAATTTTCTGGGCAGGGTATTCACTTCCAGGATGCACACTCTCACACACAATTACAAAACAGAGTAGGCCCCATGTTCATCCATCTCTTTAACAATAACAAAAGCTAGCAGAAATTGATTCAGTCCACTTGCAGCCTGACAATGTGTTCATTAGCCTTCCAGTGAACCACTATGTTTCACGGACTAGCTGGCAAACCCATGGGCTATTAGTAAAAGGTCTTTTCCATCTCCCATTTCTACGATCATTCCCTCTGCCTGTTAACGAGAGACCAGGACTTTTCTGAGGTCAGACGCAGTGGAATCATAAATCTGTTCAGTAAAATCACCATCTATGCACACAACACATTGCACAATAATAAAACCCAGTGATATGAACAAAAACAAGTGATATGAATTTCACGACGTTGACACCAAATCTGTAAGACATTTCAGAGCTATATTAAGATCTAAACACAGTGAGCATGATGTACTAGGGGTCAGCAACCTTTCAGAAGTGGTGTGTCGAGTCTTCATTTATTCACTCTAATTTAAGATTTCGTGTGCTGGTAACTCATTTTACTGTTTTTAGAAGGTCTCTTTCTATAAGTCTATAATATAGAACTAAACTATTGTTGTATGTAAAGTAAATAAGGTTTTAAAAATGCTTAAGAAGCTTCATTTAAAATTAAATTAAAATGCAAAGCCTCCACGACCGGTGGCCAGGACCCGGGCAGTGTGAGTGCCACTGAAAATCAGCTCATGCGCTGCCTTTGGCACACGTGCCATAGGTTGCCTACCCCTGTACTAGGCTGAGCTTCGAGTCCCTTAAATGTATCTTTAGGGGAGACAAGCGGAAGGGAAACATACCATCCACTCTTGAAACATCAGCCCCTAGAGAAGGGCCGTGAGTGTTGCAAGGCCCTACACTATGCTCCCAAGGAGGCTTTTCACTGCCATCCCTAGTCACAATGAGCTGCCACTTTCCACCACCACTGATGTAGCCTCCTGTCCTCTGTGCATCGTGACAGGGCAGATTTCCTTATTCCCGAGCCATTCCTGAGATATGGGGCTGTAGGCTATTCTCCAATAGCTCCACTGAGGGAAATTCCGCAGCTCCTCAGCGCAGCTTTTTCCAGTAAAAGTTAAAATTTTCCCTGCTGCAGCCTAGGACCCTCGACTGGCTGTTTTTCCTTAATGAAGGAAAGTAACTGACCCCTACTCACTGTTCATACCCTACGTTCTGAATCTGCAGAGCATTCTAGGCTGAACACGCCCGCTTCTCTGAAAACTTTCGGAATAAATCTTCATCCCCAAAAACTTTCATCATTACTGCTCACACTGGAACTCTCTCCAGTCCATTTGCCCTTTCACTTAACGCTTAGGGAGGAGTGCAAGACAACGAGAGAGTAACTGTAAACTAACCCTAACTCTCCGGTGAGTTATATGGGCCTAAAGCAGCTCTGCCTTCCAATAACTACAACTGTGTGAAAGCAATGGAGAAAAGGGGCATGAGGAAATAAAAAGGAGACATGGTGATGTGTCATCTGGCCTCTAAAGTACAGTACAGCCAGCAGTTGTTATGGTTTTAGTTCTCAGGAACACACAGAGCCGCAATGTCTACATGCAAAATCCCAGCACTAAGCACATCCACTGGGAATGCCGAGTGTGACAACAGGGTGTTAGGTCTGCTACGGGAGGTTGCACTTACTGGTTTAAAAGGCTGATACCGGCAGCTCTCTGTCATGGAGAGGACTTTCAGCTGAGCAGGCATGACTCTGGCTGGGTTATCCAGCAGCTGGAAGTTGGGTTCAGGCTCCTTTTTCTTTTCTCTCTCTTCCTTCTTCTCAGTCTCATCCTACAAAACACAAGACCCCCATGGTTTAACTGCAGCCTTCAATCCTTGCACATTTGAGGCTGGGGTCAAATTCACTACTTGAACCACACGGCATGAGCAGTAACTCAAAACCCTGTTTAAGCGATGTTCTCTTAAGATGAAGGAGTCAATCAGGCTAACTCCCCACCACAAAGCACAGTGAATGCCTAGATAAACCCTAGGCAGCTGAATTTCCCAGAGCAGAACCTTATTGTAAGAGCAATCCAGAAGCAAGGATTAAATAAGAGGTTGTAGTGGCCCAGCAAACTTCAATCTTTCCCTTTCAATAGCCACTCAATAGAGCCCAGGAGTTTTGTTACTACTTAATCATGCTTCATGTTACAACCGGGCACATACAATGTGCCAAATCCAGATGGAATTTTCCTAGCTATGAAGTGGTCACTGACATCTTACGTCGTAGACAGTCATGGCAACGTGACCCAAATGACTCAGTCCTGGGGACTCTTTGAAGGTGGCTCCAGGTACAATTCTGCTCAGTCCTGGACTGAGCAGACGCTGAGATCTGAGATGGAAGCATTTATGCGGCCTCAGGAAAACACTTCTGAGTGTGGGGCACCTCTTCCCTTCTGCTGGTGAGTCTGACAAGAGGGGAAGAGGTCCGAGAGAATAACCAGGTACTACTAGAAAGCAGCTGTGTGATGGAAGATTCACAGCAGGCACCTCGTTACAGCAGAAGGCACCTCTCAGGGACCAGATTCACTAACAGCAGCAAACTCCACAGGAGTCCAGCAAATCTCCTATGAGCTGCACTAGCAAGCAGAGATGCAGGACTCCAAAGTGAGCTCAAACACAGCAGGGGGCAGCAGGCTCTCTTGGTCCCGCTGCTTCTCCTTCTCAGACAATTCAGTGCATCTAGATCAGCTCTCCACACAGCTGACGCCTATACACAGAGCCCTTCTGACTCACCGCAGCCTCTCTTTGCTTTCACGTGATTTTAGACCATAAAGCTGTTTGGAGGAAGGCTGGTTTGCCTGGCACGTTTTGCTTAGTGTATGGTGCTGTATGAATAATACAATGGAAAGACTATGTTAATGTTACAACTGTGCTCTGAAAGGGTCAAGAAACACAAAAAGTTAAAGACCCCACCAGATGCTTTAACTCAGCTCTGTTGCACATATATCACTTCTATTCACTTTTCAGGCTATGTAGTACTATTAACGCGTTAGGAGCTGTACGTATGTTGTGTGCACACAATGGGATCACACTCACATTGCCGTGGGCACATTTTAAGTGGGCCACCTCGATGTTACACCGTTGGTTTTCCACATGCCATTTTTTTTTCTATTAGCCAGAATAAAGAAGCTGCCCGTAATTGACAGCCTCAGTGAGGCACAAGTAGGCTTTGGCATAGACACCTCATTAAAGTGAAACCCAACCTCAGCAGCTGCTCCGGTTTACCGGGAAGGAGTTTTCTGCAAGGAGGGCTTAAACTCAGGGGTGGGCAAACTTTTTGGCCTGAGAGCTGCATTGGGTTTCTGAGCTTGTATGGAGGGCCGGTTAGGGGAGGCTGTGCCTCCCCAAACAGCCAGGCATGGCACGGCCCCCGCCCCCTATCCAATTCCCACTACTTCTCACCCTCTGACAGCCCCCGCTCCAGGACTCCTGCCCCATCCAAAACCCTCCTCTCCTTCTGATGCCTCTCCCCACCCCCGGGACCTCTGCCCCATCCACCCCCGGTTCTCTGTCCCCTGACTGCCCCTGGAACGCCACCCCTGACTGCCCCATCCAACTCCTCTTCCCATTCCTGACTGCCCACTGGGGATCCCTGCCCCCATCCAATCCTCCATGTTCCCCGCTCTCTGACCACCCCACCTCCACCCACATCCCTGCCCCCTGACCACCTCCGAACTCCCCTGCCCTCTATCCACCCCAAGCTTCCTCCTCCCTTCCTGCTGTGCCTGAAGCACGGATGGCTGGCGGCACGGCTGCACCAAGATAGGCAGCCACGCACTGTGCAGCACAGAGCACCGCATCAGGAGCTCACAGCCCATTGCCCAGAGACTGCAGGGGAGGGGCTGGGAGTAGCCTCACCGGCCGGGACCTCAGGGGCCAAGCAGGAGGGTCCCACGGGCCATCCCCTGAATTAACTGAACATCTATTATTTACATTGTGCTAGAGTGAGGGGAGGAATTTGGAAAAGAAAAGAACATGGAATCTGAAGAGTACAGAATTTACACAACTTTGGGAAATGCTGCCAAAGTTGTGATATCACCCTGCAAATGCAGAATCTGCAATTCTCCCCCAGACCCGCGATCATTTCACACCCCTGATGTTAAAGCAGATTTTGGGGAGGTTTTAGCTGACTTTCAACATGACAATTTCTCACTCACAAGCTGTTCCAGCAGCAACAACTGCATGTTGGGATATCACAAAAGAAATGGTTCTTCATTAGGCTACGTTAAGAATCTTAGCTGCCTTGAGTCGTCTCAGAATCAGTTCCATCAATCACTTATAATCCAGATAATTCCATCTCCTTTTCCACAAATTTGCTCCAGAAGACACTCCTCAGTGAGTCCTAGTTGCATATGATGTTTCAAGTTCTCAGGCCAAATTGTCAGTTGATGGTAAATCAGCAGAGCTCCATGGAAGTGACTGTAGCTATAGTAATCTACACTCTCTGAGGACCTCACCCTCAAAGTTCAGCTTTGGAGGATTTGGAGAGGGTGTGGGAAGGGAAGGGTTTGTGCACTGCAAAAATAAAGTCCAAGAATGGTTCACAATGGAGAAAGCATTTTCCCCCCTCTGACAGATCAGCACACATGAAAATTATAGGCAAAAAGATGAATATTTTCAGAATGTAATGGGGGTGTGAAAACAGGGGTTAGAATTTAACTAGTTTGGGAACCTTACCTACAGCAGTCACCTCCAAGCAACTGCTATAAGAAAGATTGTTACAAAGTCAACAGTGGTGCTCTGAAGAACAGGAATTTTATTACATTTCTTCCACACCCTCACAAGAAATTTGTGCCTGAATGAGTTATTCAATATGCTGAATCACGTTAACACTGTTCTGAGGAACTACAGTAATGCAGGTGCAGATGGGAACAGCGATGTGTATGGGAGCTAGAGTTCATGCGATACACAGCCCTCTAAACGAAACTCGCTGGAAGACATTTTGGTATTTATGGCTTATACCCACCACTTCCATTTTCTCCTCTTCTTTTTTCTCTTTCTCCTTTTCCTTCTCCTTCTTCTTGGCTTTTGCAGTGATGGACAACACAGCAGTAGAAACCTGGACATTTCAACAAAGAAGGTTTTCAGAATGGCTTCAACAGTGTACACCGTGCTCATCTCCCAGCCAGGCAAGCAGACCAAAAGGAGAGTCGGCACTGTGCCAATTTTCAATTTCACTACCCACCCATTATCTTATAAGCAGCACAGACAGAGTGGCAGGTAGGGAAAGAAATGGCAGGAAGGAGGTAAAAGGGGGGCTAGAGAAACTGACCAGATCTGTGTAAATGAAGAGAGGGCAAGCTCCCTAATTTAGCGATTACTCAGTGCTGTTTCATTTTGCCTACTCAGAGTTTTCTTTAAATTTGAGCAGTGACAAGGAATTCTTACCAAGGGGAAGTTCGCTCCCATAGTTTCAGTGGCAAGACAACATCAAGACAGAAGAGAGATTCTTGACATTGTCATAATCCTTTTCACCACTGCTCTACCCCAGCACTACTGTAATCACACAGCTGTCATGTGTCACTGGCACACATGGATAGACACACTGCAAGTGCCCGGGATGTGAAAAGTTTCACCGGAAGAAGAAACAATTGTGCTGAACTTCTCTAAGTGTCCACAGCTTCTCCTTCTCAATAATCATTGTTAGACAAAACCACAACCACAGGGTCAGCAGGCAGCCCTGTGTCAGCTCTACCCATCTGTTACTGCTCCTGGAAAGATTATCCGTTCCTCTAAGGTTTTAGTGGAGTCTTAAGGTGCCATACCAAGGTGCTCTAAGGGTGGACCAGAATCAGCCACGGGATTTTAATTTTGGAAAGGGAGGGATCTGTCCAGAAGTACTGGCCACTGTGAAATTTCTTATGATATTACTTGCCTTTGTGCACAACCTGGTACAATCCCAAGGCAAAAACCAACTGCTTGGTAGTAGTCTATTATCCTTCATTTGGGCTAATTTCTACAGGCTTCTGTTCTCGAAATCCAAGAACCCCTCACTTCTAGTGTTTGGGTTTGTTAAACTGCTTAGCAATTCTCACCAGCTGCCACATACCTTAGCAAGACGTGCCTGAGTAGACACCTCTGCTGCCTGGCAGGTCCGCTCCGCCTGCTAGTCAAGTCATGGATGGTGAGGATCAAGTTCTATGGGCACACGAGCTGCCCTTCTTTGTGTGAGGACACCTGTGCTGCCAAAGACGACCACCTGTGGCTCAATTTTCTTACCTGAACGTTACCATTTCTACATTTACCTTTCTGCAGCGCATGGGCCCACAGACTCTGACCATGAATGCTTAATACATTGTGTCAGCTAATGGGATACTTTGGACTCCTGCCCTCAAGGACTGTTATTTATTATCTGTATTACCATGGCACCTAGGAGCCCTAGTCAGAGACTCGCTCTACTCGGTGCTGTATGACTCCAAAACAAAAAGATGCTATGTGCAAAAGAGCAATATGTCCGTGGTAAATACTCCTTTAACAGCTCTCCTACTCATCCGGCTAGTCAAGGAAGAGGCCAGTGAATTCCAGACTCACCAATGAGAGAGAGAGAGAGAGAGAGAGAGAGAAAGGTGGTGAGCTCAGTGAATTAAAATCAATGGGTAATCTTTATGGCCACCCTCACCCATTTCGCCAAGCTAACATGGCAATAAAAAAGCACCCAGGTATGTTGAGTGCAACTACTGTTATAAAGGAAAGAAATCAGCGAGGAAAATAACGCTGCTACGTGGCCAGAGTTAGGTCATATTTATTCTCCGAGATACTAGCAACTGACAATCTTTTCCTCATCCTTGAAGGAACAGGCTGCCATGGGCTAATGTTGGGAAGGTTAATATTCATAGTGGGTGAGTCCACAGAGTGTATAAAAGTCAGCTGATCAGCTTACCAACCTTTTCCTTCTCCTTTTCCTTTGGTACCTCCAGAGGGGCAGGATACGCAAACGTAGAGGGCTTGCAGTTGGATTTGTACTGGACTTTTGGCATCTAAAAAAAAATACAGACTTTTGAAAGAATTGTTACAGGAAAGTAAAGGGAAAGAACCAAACAGCAGAATAGCTGCCTTGGTTGCATCTTCCTCCTTGCAAAGATAAACACAAATAATTTAAAGTACAGAAGCTTCCCTTTTCCCCCTCCGGAAGCTGAGAAGATGCCATCTGTGGCAAATGTTCAACTGTAACATCGTTATTCAATTATGATATAATTTAACTCTGGTACGGCATTTTCTCTTTCTCCAGCTTACTGCACACTATGTACATCCAGATTTTAATTTGTTGTTATGACGTGGTCATGGTTTAGCAGCGGCTGTCTTTCGCACAAAACTGGCCTCGACCTAAAACAGGATCAGCTTTATCTGTGCACGGCAGACTAGACCACGCATCTTCTGCCAATCACTTCTTCCAAGACGACAGTGCAAGTTTCACTGGTTTCACATTATGTTACACTCTTCCAGTTGGACACAGCCTGACAGTTTTCTTCAACTGCAATCTCATCTAGTGATCCAAATATTTATACTGCACTCACCATCACTGTATCTAAGCTGCTTTTCCTTCCCATCACACCTCTTCAGTGCCAGAACAGGTAAAAGTTGGGAGAGACAAGATGAATGAGCGTTGAAAGCTATATGACCTACAAGGTTTTAGCCAGTAAAACTGAGTTGTTCAACCTGCATGAAAAATTTTGTGCACCTTAAAAAATAATCACAAGGAATTAGAGCACAATTAGAGCCGACAGCCCCAAAGAGCCTAGGGAGGAATGAAGGCCTTGTGGTTGTGGCACTGGTCATGGATTCAAGAGATTTGGGATCAAATCCCAATAGGCCACCCAGGGAATTGGTGGCAATATGTTAATATTTGAGAGGTGCTCTAATACTACGGCTGTGACATTGCACTCTATATGATTTTATGAAAATATGCTAATGAGTGTGAATATAATGTAACAGGAATATGCTTCAAGCAAAAAGGTCTCTTGTAAGGTATCATTACAAAGCTTATAATCTACTGAGTAATCATCTTCTTTGTATAAATGTATCACTCTTGTATCAAACTAGAAATATCAAATATAACTTTAAGGTCCTATTGTAGTTATGCGAAGTGTGGGCCATTAATGGTGATTTGGAGTCTTGATGGCTCCCATCAACCAGGACAATTGACTGTGGATGACTGTTTGCTTGCAGGCCTTCCTGTGAGTCAGGCTCCGAGGAATGAGTGCTTGGAGTTTTACATGGACATGTGATCATGTCACCTGAACTGGAATCCATCGTTAACCTGGTGCTTTTCCATTGAGAAGGAGAGGTGGGATCCCAAAGAGGGACAAAGGGTCCCCGCCTTATGTAAATGATATATAAGGGGGTGGAACAGAACAAAGGAGGCTGCAATCATGAGAAATCCCCTAGCTACCACCTGAGCTGAAACAAGGGCTGTACCCGGGGAAAGAATTGTGCCCAAACTAGGAAGGCATCCAGTTTGTGATAGAAACTTACTGAAACATCTACGGGTGAGATTTTAATCTGTATTCAGTTTTCTTACTGTACTACACTTAGACTTATTTTATTTTCCTTGGTAATTCACTTTGGTCTGTCTATTATTACTTGGAACCACTTAAATCCTACTTTTGTATTTAATAAAATCACTTTTTACTTATTAATTAACCCAGAGTACATATTAATACCAGGGAGGAGGAGGACAGCTGTACATCTCTCTCTATCAGTGTTATAGAGGGCAAACAAACTATGAGTTTACCTTGTATAAGCTTTATACAGGTTAAAACAGATTTATTTGGGGTATGGATCCCATTGGGAGCTGGGCATCTGAGGGTTAGAGACAGGAACACTTCTTAAGCTGTTTTCAGTTAAGCCTGCAGCATTTAGGGGACATGGTTCAGACCTGGGTCTGGGTTTGCAGCAAGCTAGCGTGTCTGGTTCAAACCAGGGAGGGCACTCAAGTCCCAAGCTGCCAGGGGAAACAGGTTCGGGGGTAGTTTCAGCACATCAGGTGGCAGTTCCCAAGGGGTTTTCTGTGATCCAACCCATCACAATGGCAATGGGGAGCTTACACAGAAATGGTTTTTGAATCAAGCTCCTTTCAGTCTAACAGATGTCACTCATTACCTACACACAGAAGAGGCTATCATTTAACACTAACACACATAGCACGGGAGAACATTCCGGAGTTGTAGTCCTTTGACACGCACAGCTCTGCTTTGACATCATGTTAGGTGATGGCAAGCAGCTATAGCCCTGTAACTTGGACCAGTCCTGCTGACTGCTTTGAAGGTAAGGACTGTAATCCTGAATATAACCCACAGTACGCAGGGAGCCGGTGAAGATAGCAGAGCAAGTGGGTGACAGATTCCCAGAGCCCTGTACTGCTTTATTTGGAACCTTTAAAAAACAAAAAAACAAACAAAAACCAGCTGCTGGCTTCATTTCTTGGAAGGGGGAGTTACATTAGCCAACCGAGGGGGATGGATACAGGGGTTATTGAGGACAAGTCTGACCGTTACAGGAGGGGGCAGAGTAGACAGAAAGGAGCTTCCTATAACTGTGCTATTTGGAATCCAGATGTGGTGAGGAGTCCAGAGCTCACCACGGTCAACGGCTGCTCTGATGCCTTTGATGGAGGAGGATGCCCTGGAGGCAAGGAATTCTTCAAAGTGGGGACTGGTCCTGCTTTGAGCAGGGGTTGGACTAGATACCTCCGGAGGTCCCTTCCAACCCTGATATTCTATGATTCTATGAAAGTGCTTCTCTATCTCCCTGCCAAAGTCACCTCAGTTGTTCCTGGATGAAATTGCCGATCTCAGCCAAGTCCCAGCAGAGCTGGGATACAGCACTCTGTGGGTGAGGGAAGGTGATGGAACTGGGTACTGTCTGGGCATTGCTGGCATTCCACTCTATGCTGTTCCACAATCTTCTCTGGTGGTTTTGTATAAGTGTGGAACAGGATAGTGGAGAAGGTGGATCCACATGGGACTCCCCAGAGAGTGCTCTGGAGGCTGACAACCAGGCACCCCTCATAAGTCTCTGGGTATGACTGGGGAAGAATGATAAGATGATATCTGGTTGAGTTAGAGATACAGTTAATTAACAGTGGAAAATACTTGGTAATACCTTGAGTTGGTCCCTTCATAAACCTGGGGTCTTAGCCAGGGCTTAAGTTCTCTTGAAGTTATTTCACTTCTGAATCCTCCTGGGCATAGTTTACATAGTTTGACAGTTTGGTGGGTCTGGAATCTACCAATATTTTAATGCAGCTTGTGCCATTTGATGAGAGACTCTGAAATTGCAAGGTTTCATCTCCCGCAGTGATATGTATACAGTGCAGGAAAGAAAACCCGGTAACAAATACAATACGCCAATGCACATAAATAAGCCTGCGAAAGATTGCAGTGCATGATGGGGCTTTTCCAGTTCAAAGAGGGAGACTGCAGCACAAACTGCAAAACATTCAGGTTTCCTTCACTCTAGTTTCTGACTGAACTTGAAGTGCCGATTTACCAGTGATTTTCACTGGTGTCAGAGTGAAATATTGGCTCCTCTCCTTCTATGTTTTAGGCATATTTTTCAAACCCATAGCGTGAAGCATCACATCCTTAGCCAGGAGGCACTAGACTTTCTGTAATGGGAAGCTCTGAAATGTAACCTTTTGAAGGGCTTACATGATGCAATCTTTAATACTCAGGTTTCTATCCACAGGGACTGAATGATTCAAATCCCAGCAGTCACCCACAGTAATATCATCCCTGTCGGCGCTAAGGCTCAAACAAAATTGAGGCGCTATGATTAATATTAGCTTTTCACGCTCTTCCAGCTACTGTTTCTAGCACATTTTCACTATCTACAGTGGATACGGTCAAAATATATTCTAAAACCATCTCCTAGCCTATCCTATATTACAGCCCATGAAGAGGTCTTAATGCACTGTTACCAAGGCACAGTACAGTGTTTCAATGGACACAGTTCAGCCAATGTATCTTTGGAACTCTTTCCTCAGACAACTGGACTCCTTCAGAGATTTACAATGATAGAGACTGTATTCATATCCCCCAGCTGTAACACTGCCACATCCATGATTTCTCTTCCTCCTCCAACGAAGGCAAGGTTATAGAATAAGCAGCTAGGGCATGATGGCCAGGCAAATTGTTAGAAGCTGACTCAACTGGAACAGAGTTTAAAAAGAGTTCCCAAACTTGGATGGTGTCCAAAACTCTACCAGGCTGACCTCCACAGATGAGCTGATGTCCCCATGTCATTCTGAATGCTAAACCAGAAAGCTAATGCAGAGGCCAGATACAATGGTACTGGTGCAATGTAAGGTCCCCAGTAAGATAAAACTTACAGACTGCATTCCTTTGGTGATGAAAAGAACATGGTTAGGAAAGGCCTTGCTCTCTTTGTGCCAGCAACTCATAATGTGCCACAACTCATTATAAACATTCAGCTATTGATGCTCTTCAACACCATGCAGAACACCTGATCCTTGTGCTGTTTGTTGTAAGATTCCCTTCACGAACAAACTCGCAGAAAACTAATGAGTGGTGGTTATTGACAGAAAACATTACGGAACTGCAGTCGTCAAGCTATTTCATCTCTCATCAGATTACTGTATCAACTGTGGAAGCACATACCTTAAGGTCCTTGTTAAGGCCAATGACACAGGTTGGGGTGTAAGCCAATGACAAGAAGTGTGATAGGGGGAACCAGAACCAGAACTGGGTGAAGACCAGTACCCCCACCACTGAAGGCATGTGAGTATGTCCTGTCCTTGACTGCAGCGAGATAGTTACATTATGGCCACCTGAGGAGAAGGGGAGAATCACAAAACAGGCAGTTAGGACAGGGCTGCCAGTTCACTGCTCGGCAGTGCTCAACACAGACACTTCAAATGAGCTGCCTCAAACAACTGCCACAAAGACAGCTATAACAGAAACTAAACCACAATGTTCTTGTAGGGAGGCAGTGTGGCCCACCTGGAGAGGGGTGCCCTGCCAGACACCAGAATGGGCGGAGCTAGAGCATCCCAAGCACACCCCCCAGAGGTCAGGGGTCGGACAGGAAGTATAAGAGCTCCACCTCAGAGCTCACTTGGGCAGCAGCCACTGGAGAGGTCAGATGCTGCCGGCCCAGCTCCCACTGGGGAGACTCCAGCAACCAGCAGCAGACCTGGAGACTGGCCTGACCCACTGACCCTCAGCCTGGACCAGCGGGCTGGAGAGTCTCCGAGCCTGCCCTCTGCCCGCTATCCAGAGTCGCCGCCGAGCTTACCCCTCGCCAGTTACCTGGAGGAGTCGCCGAGCTTACCCCTCGCCAGTTACCTGGAGGAGTCGCCGAGCTTACCCCTCGCCAGTTACCTGGAGGAGTCGCCGAGCTTACCCCTCGCCAGTTACCTGGAGGAGTTGCCGAGTCTGCCCCTCGCCAGCTACCCAAAGGAGCCCATGGTAATCGCCCCCTGTGTGGACACCGCTGGGACCCAGGTACCTCCAGAGGGGGAGTGGGGAAGTAGCCTGGGCACAACCAACCCAAGTCTGGCTGGAACAGAACTGGAACCTATGTCAGTGTGTTGCGGCCAGGATCCTCACTGATACCGCAATGGACCTGTGGCTGCTGCTAGGGCCCCGGGCTGGGACGCAGTGGAGTGGGAGAGCCTGTGTCCCCCCCTTGCCACCCTGCCTGTGGGTGGCTGTCTCCCCCATCTCTCAGATAAACCGAAATCTGACCCTGCTACTAGAGTGCTTGCTCAGTCCCTGCTTGAGGGCCTGAGCCCCTGACTGTTTGTTTGTTGCCCCGCTCTGACCCAGGGCCTGGCTATATACTGTACAACTGCTGGCTCAGTCCCTGCCTGAGGGCCTGAACTCACTGTTGCCCCACCCTGACCTAGGGCCTGGGCTTGTTGACTCTGTTACCTGTGTTTGCTCAGTCCCTGCCTGAGGGCCTGAGCTTGGACTCTTGATTGCCCTGCCCTGACCCAGGGCCTATGGGCTATATTACCTGAGTTTGCTCAGCCCCCTGCCAGACGGCTTGAGCCAGGACTCCTGCAGCCTGACCGATTCCCCTAAAGGGGCCGTGCAAGGACTAAGGGGGGCGGTGTGGCCCCCTCTGACCTGGAGGGGGAACAAGCTCCAACAAACCCCCTCTAGTCCTCAACACTCAACTTGAAGAGCAAACCCTCCGGGACGCAGTTCCCCCTCTGGTCGCAGATTATGCGCCACCGCCTGTGGCAATGTAATTTACAGTGATGCTTTGGGCAGCTACTTATTGTCCCAACGTGGAACCAGTGGAGAGACAACCCCGCCCCTACCTGCCTCCGGCAAACTGATTTTGTCAAGAGGGCATCAAGACAATAATACTTCAATTGTGGTATGGAAAGAGAGAGTCAGCACATGACCAAACAGTGGTAGAGCCAATTTCAGCATACATATCACCGACAGCTCACAGGGAACATAGATTGTGTGTCTGGTTTTCTATGATATTAATTTATTAGGACTGCTCTTACAATGCTAAGGCTTATGTCCTGATCTGCTATTGTCCTACAGATGAAATATGCCTATGCTTTTATTCATCCCAGTAGAAAAAAAATGTGAACAGCAGCTACTTCGACAGTCATTTCTAGAGGTTATCAATCTAAGCAGCAGAGACATGCTGTGCAAGCTTTGCAACAGAATTAAATCTCTGTCAGACAACAAAGTCTTTAGCTTTGTACTTGCAAAGCAGAGACCAAAACAATTCAACATATTAATGCAGGGCAGAACATTCAGCTAGAACGGGGGTCTCCAAACGTTTTTGACCGCGCACCCCCTAGTAGACATTTTTTTTTTGAGCAGGCACCCCCACGGGGGAAGCCCCGCCCTAGCCCTGCCCCCATCCATCCACTCCCTCCCTCTTCCCCCCCCCAACTACCCCCCTCTAATGCCCCCCTCCTTGTCCCCTAACTGCCCCCTGGGTCCAGTCCTTGCTGTGGCACCCGACTCCTAGGGCCCATCTCCGCCGGGGCTGGGGCACGGCCGTGGCGCACGGCTCCCCTGGCCGGGGCTGGGGCGCGGCCGTGGCGCGCGGCTCCCCGGGCCGGGGCCGGGTCTCAGCCCCGACGCGCAGCTCCTCCAGCTGGGGCTGGCGTGGCTCTTGCAAAAGAGCTGCCAGGGCAGCCTGGCTCCTCCTGTCTTATCGGAAACCTCCAGCCGCCCTGCTTCTCCTGCCGCCAGGGCCGCCATGGCACTTGCAGAGAAGCCGCACAGCTCCGCCAACTAGCGGGGCCGTGCACCCCTGGGAGTGGTCTCGCGCACCCCAGTTTGAAGGCCACTAAGCTAGAAACTGAACTGGAAGGCGAAGGCTGCAGGCATAGAGCGAAAGTGTTAATCTGATTTTTCAGTCCTCTGATGGGCTCAGCAGATTGAGTTGAAGAGGGCAACAGGCAAGTCCATTACCGCTGATGAGGCCAGGTGCAGAGAGGCTAATTGTGTTAAAATACAATCAAGCACTCATTCTGAGTGCAGTGCAATTTATAACTGAGATTCCCAGGCCCAGAGGAACATTCCTCCGCCCTGTATAAGTAGCTACCTGTAGAGGGGCTGTTCAGTACTGCTGCTGCCAGAGTTTGAGAGAGAAGCAAAGGATAACAAGATCATTTGTAAAATGTTGCTAATATTGTAGCTGATTAAGATCAGATCTGCTGCTCGTTATCAAGACGGGAAAACCGTTGTTTAAAACACACACCCAAAGACAGGCAAAGAATTAAAATGAAATCTAGGATTCTTGCATTGTGCCATCCCAATGCTCAGCACATCCACATTCTCTGGGGCTTGCCTGTTGTCACCACAAGATTTCACACTCCTTCCTTGGCCTTCTCAAAGGAGACAACGCGGTGCTGTATTCTTATTGAGGAAAGAGAATGACGCCATCACATCTTCAATGCCTCCTATGTTCTCAGCTCACTGCTCTCTTGCAGTTCCCCTCCCTTTGGTTTATTGTTATCAATTATATGTACTGCAGTACCCACTAGACACTCTAATCAGAGATCAGGACCCCACTATGGTAGGCACTGTACAAGCACACAAACATAGTCCATGCAAATAAAGACATTGCACGTTCATGGTTTCTAGTCTTTTCCCCCTTTGTAAGTTTAAGCTTTTACTTTACTGTGTTACTGTCTATACCAGGGGTCTTCAAACTTTTTCCCCTGCGGCCCCTTTCTGTGGAGGGAAAAGTCTGGTGGCTCCTGGGGGGGTATGTCCACCCAAATGCCGCCGCAGAAAGCGGAAGCTTCCGCTTTCTGTGGGGGCATTTCAGCAGAACTAAAATAGCCCACCCGGGAGTTGGGCGGTCTCCCAAGTGGGCTCGGCAGCAGCACCGCGATCTCACGCACATCCTGGGATGGGCTCGCGAACCCCTGGGGGTGTGCGCACCCCAGTTTGAAGACCACTGCTCTATACGATCATAAGATAGACTGTGAAATGCAACCAACTGCACATTGCTGAAGCAACTTTAATCTTGTTTTATTCTAACTACTGGAATTTTATTTTCCAACCTTTTATTTTAACCTTCAGAATGATATTATCCACTCTTTTGAATTTCCTGGCTGAGTGATAGATCTCAGAGATACTTTGATGCTATTTTCTCTGTTCTCCATACATGCACACACAGTTTTGTGGGGGAGCAGGAAAGATGGAAGGACCTCGTGTTGCACAAGTTATTGCCTTAATGATTAAGCATCAGCATCAACAGGCTCAGAAGAGATATGTTCTGTGGCCTGGAATGTGTGTCTAACAAGGTCTTAAAAGAGACCGAACATGTAGGATCTTCAGGACTCCTGAGATAACCCAAACCTATATTGCTACTGACACAAAGTCTATTGGACCTGCAGTGCATAACCCTAAGGTTACCAGGATCTGCTATGCTAGATTTTATACGGACTCATAACAGTAAAGAACACAGACTGGGTTATGCTGTTATATACCCCAGTGAATTCACTCCTTAAGTGGCTATGCTGCAAGCATTTAAGGCAGGAGTGGGCAAACTTTTTGGCCCAAGGGCCACATCGGGGTTGCAAAATTGTATGGCGGGCCAGTTAGGGAAGGCTATGCCTCCCCAAACAGTCTGGCCCCATCCTCATCTGACATCCACCCACTTCCCGCCCCCTGACTTCGCCGCTCTGTATCTCCAATCCATTCAACCCCTCCACTCCTTGTCCCCTGACCATCCCCTCCAGAGCCCCCCCCACCCTAACTGCCCCCCAGGACTCCCCCCTCTTCTCCCTGACTGCCCAGACCCCTATCCACACCTCTGCTCCCTGACAGACCCCCGGGACTCCCATGCCTATCTAACCTCCCCTGTTCCCTGACCGCCTCCTCCAAACCTCCACCCCATCCAACTGCTCCCTGCTCCCTGTGACACCCTGACTGCCCCCCCC
>ML677401.1:11539786-11554378 GCA_007922305.1 Dermatemys mawii
CCCCCCCCCCACAGAACCTCTGCCCCATCCAAACGCTCCCTGTCCCCTGACTGACCCCCGGGACTCCCTGCCCCTTATCCAACCCCCCCCCGCTCCTCACCCCCTTACCATGCCGCTGAGAGCAGCATGTTTGGCAGCCTGCTGGAGCCAGACATGCTGCCCCACTGGAGCTCGCAGACCTGCCCCCTTACCAAGCCGCTCAGAGCGGCAGGAGCTCAGGCCCCACCTAAGTCAGCCACACTGCTACAGCACTGCCCGGCAATAGTGGTGGGCCAGAGCACTGCTGGTGTGGCTCTGGGAGAGGGGGAAAGCAGGGGATGGGCCAGGGCTAGCCTCCCTGGCCGGGAGCTCAGGGGCCGAACAGGTTGGGCCCTGAGGCCAGATGTGGCCCACATGCCATAATTTGCCCATCCCCGATTTAAGGGCTTGTCTACAGTTACCGGAGGTGACCGATGAATTGGCAGTGGATTTAGCGGGTCTAATAAAGGCCTGCTAAATTGACTGCCAATAACTCTCCTGTCAGCTCCGGGATCGAGAAGAGCAAGGGGAGTCGACGAGAGATGCACTCCCGTCAACATCACACAATGTGGACCCCGCAGTAAGTAGATCTAAGCTAAGTCAATTTGAATTGTGCTATTCATGTAACTCAAATTGCATCGCTTAAATCTACTTTTCCCTTTAGTGTAGACAAGGTCTAATTTCCATGATTTCCTCCCACCAAGTTGTAAGTTTGACATCCCTCGCTGATGTCACTCAGAGCATGGCCCAGTGCAACATGATGATGTTCAGCTCATCATCACTGGGTCGCATCAACATACAACAATGTGATGGTACTTCACAGCCCCTGGAAAAAATGCCCAAAGGCTCCCCCAACACTACCATACTGATTATTTTTAAAATCAGAGAGGCACATAGCTTACTTCACCGAGTACAGCATGAAGACAACCTGTGCTACAGTTCTAGAGCAGAAAGGTCAATATTTCATTCAATAAACCACCAAGCCTCTGGCAGAGTCAACCTCAGCATGCGTCAGTGAGGTCATTTGCATACGCAGTAAAACACAAAAGGCAGCACTCATCCAGGAGGCAAAAGTATTAATGTATATAATGGCTTGTGTTTCTAATAGCTAGAGCTACTGATGGAAGGTCTGATTTTACACTGGGACTCTAAATAAATGCAGGCAAGGATGGGGGAAAGGAGCAGTGCTTTTTCCGTGTCTAACAGGAGTTGAAAGCAGCACTGAACTGGAGGTATATGAGGGAACCCCTCTCTGCAGCTGAATGTATTACTGCAAGAAATCAAAAGAGTTTAGGATTTGAAATAGGAAAAACATTTCCAGACAGATCTGTATTTACTCAGATATCAGTACTGAGCTGGACTTATAAGCACAAATCCAAAGTGAGCTCTTCCATAAGTAATTCGGAAGAAAACTTCTTACCTCACCCTCCCGAGATGTCTTCCTAGCATCAGGAGCACACCAAAAATCCCCGATGGCTCGGTCCCCCCTGCCCTCACCCCGGTAGATCTTAACTTCTTCTTACTCATTCATTATTAG
Source organism: Dermatemys mawii (assembly GCA_007922305.1). NCBI lineage: Eukaryota > Metazoa > Chordata > Testudines > Dermatemydidae > Dermatemys > Dermatemys mawii. The sequence goes on from ML677401.1 coordinate 11,541,342, forward strand.
TTAAGCTTCACTTCTGAGCTCTATGATACACAGTATAGGACATAAAACCAAAATGGTACCTGGGGCAAGGAGCTCACAATCCAAAAGACAAAAGGACCCAATTCAACAATCTTTGGCACACTCCTTATCCACCCACTCCCATCACACTCCTGACTGAAGGGGAAGATAATTCACACTAAAACAGGGCCCTGCACAGTCCTGCACTTGACTTGTTTAAAGTATCAGTACTATACTTCTGTTTGTATTTTCCTTTAAGAATGCAACTGTATTTTCCTCCTTTGCATTTAGTTAATACAGATGTGTTGAAACTGAAATTAACTTGGCTGTGTGTTCACAACCCCAGGATTATCAGTGCTGTTAATTTTAACTCAGGAGCAATTTAGTTAGTGACTGCTCATGAGTCAATCACCAGAGCAGAAAAGGCATTTTGGAGGCACTGCATAAATGTTGGCTTATCAACCTTGGCTGGTGTTTCCTCCCAACATGGGGGGGGGGGGGGGGCGGATTTAAAACCAGGATACTAAGAGCACAAACGATCTCTTAAAGAAGGTTAAACTCAGAGGTCTAAAAGAGATCACAAGTTCACTCCTAGAGTTTGAACCTACTAATATATATTTTTTCAGATACTGTATGTCAGTTTGGGAATGGACAGAGAAAGAACCCTTGTCAGCTAAGGATAAGAGAGGAAAAGACTACGCAAGTTCAGGGGTTTAGGGAGAAAATCTAGTCAGTTTCAGTGTACGGATTTTTTTTTAATGCCATCTAACAAGGCAAGCCTCTAGCAAAATGCAGCTGCTTAGGCCTAACAATTAAACACTGACCAAGTTCTTCACTTCCACTTCAACAGGACCCCCTCCTCCCATGTGACACCACAAGTCTAATGACTACTTCATTGTGGGAGCAAAAAACAACCTGACAGCTCCCCCCACCGACACTCTGAAAGTGCTGCCCTCTGTATCAAAGCCCTGTCGCTGGGATAGAATTGCTCCTCTTTTCCTTCTAATAAGGAATTACAAGTTCAACTGTACCAGCTAGGGCAGATGACACTAAGCTTCTCTGCCTGTAACAGTGATTCAAGTTTCAGCCTCTGCCACTCCCTGCGGAGCAGCAAAGATAAAGGGAGCTCAGGGATTAACATATGTTCTTTTTGAAGAGTCTCCAATGAACAAAGTAGCAGGTTATGAAAATTGTAGGCCGTGGCTTTTTTTGAATTCACAAATGCTTTGAGAGTATTCAAATGGAGACGTCCAAAACTGAGGAAACTATCCAGCTAGAGAGGACTGCTCTCATGCTACCGGGGGAGGAGGATATGGCTCTGGGGCTCATAGTGGAACACACGCTAAATATGAGTAAACAGTGCAACACTGTTGCCAAAAAAGCAAACATCATTCTGGGATGTATTTGCAGAAGTGTTGTAAGCAAGACACAAGAAGTAATTCTTCCGCGCTACTCCACTCTGATTAGGCCTCAACTGGAGTACTGTGTCCAGTTCTGGATGCCACATTTCAGGAAAGATGTAGAGTTGCTTATAAGAGGGGTCCCTGAAGGGTCCCGATGGCCTAGCCTGGGAGGACTCAACCACTGCCTCGTCTGGAAAGGAAGAGGATGACTGAACTACTGGGGAAGGGCCTGGGGCATCATCCCCTGCAGTGGAAGGGGAGGGTCTCGGGGTGGGCACCTGCTCTTCCATTGCAGCACCCACCGGCACATCCTGAACCGAGCCCGGTGTTGCCAGTGCCCACTGAGGTTTGTTCGACGTGGCGACCGACGACTGGTGGGACAGGGAGTTGGCATAACGAGCATGTCCCAAGCATTTCAAAATGCTGACCACTAGTGAAGCAAGGGAAAGAGGCGCTCCAAGTGACCCCCCCCCCCCGCCCCAGGGGATAAGAAGGAACTGAGAGAGCTTAGGACCAGTGGTGCCTGATACTCCGAAGCATGAGCACAGCACTCCAGAGGGTACCACAGCAGACCCTGCAGATCCCACTAAGGCAAAAGTCTCTGATGACTGTGCACATGGGGGCGTGCACACCTAGAACTGAACAGACCTAAGCAAGCACTGGAAGAAGAGGAGGAACATCTGATATCACTAAATACAAGAGCCCAGCAAAAGTGACTCTTGGGAAAGAAAAGGGCACATCTCTTCATTTGTTTTCCTTTTCCCCATGGAATCCTTTCCTTAATAGCTCTTGTTGTTCAGCACCGGGGGTTATAAAGGCTTTAATAGTCTAAATCCAGGGTGTAACACTTTGTCACTAGCAATCATGTAATGAAATTCTCCATACTGGCAAGCTACAGACACAAGAAGCAGATGCCCTTTGATGACAACAGCTTTGGCTTTTCTGCGATAATGCAGATACAATTAATTGTGCTTCCTTCTCTGAACCTTTTCCTCAACAATGAGGAAACATGCTCACTAACGGGGTTAAAAAAATAATTTAAACACAGAACCCGAAGAAAGCAGAGACACAAAATACCACAAGGTTTCCAAACTGTCTTGTGGAGAAACTACTTGCAACAGAAAGGAAGCAACATATAAACACCACTTACGTACTGTAAATCAAGGCTCTGGATGACAAATTGATTCAAAGGAAAAGATACTTTGGGCAGAAATCTGGAAGAGGATTACCTTTAAAGTTTGGAGCAGTTTGACAGTGAAACGGTGTTACAGAGGTTTTATTTTTGCAGTCCAGTGAAACCCCCTGAAAAACAAGGAATTTATGGAAGCTCTGATACCCCTGAAACTATCATACCCTTTGTGATAAACCTCTATTTGTGAACTCCCATGTAATGAGGAATAGCTCTAGATTAGCCAGAGCTCCAGGCTTCCAAATCCTTTTCATCATCGGCTTCAAGAGACATAGAACACTTCCGGCAGCCCTGATCAAAGTCTTACAACTTTTTACTGCTTTAATACTAAGGAAGTTACCTGCATCCAAGATGCCCTGGGCCAGGATTGCTCCAAACTTGGCCATAACATCATCATGCTTATCATTAATGACTTTGGAGTAGAGCTGTCTGAACTGGCTGACCTGTAAGAGGAGAAAGAAAACAGGAGGTTAAAATATTGATACCACCCGTAACAGAAAAGCTAGCAAAAGAAAACAGGGAGTTCTTCCTCTGTAAGGGTTCAATCACCTTCAATCACAGTAGAAAGAGGCAAGTCAAACCACTAGGATTCTTTTATTTATCTCCAGAGTAGACAGGAGATCTGATGATAGCACGAGTTTCCCTTCATCTCCTGTTTCTGCAATAAGCTCTCCCCAACTATATCTATGCCAACCATCCCCAGGAACTGAAAAGGGCCCATCAAAAAGACTCCCACCATTCCCAGGCATGACTAGAAGGTGGTTTGAAGAGGCTTCTTCCCCCATGGTTCATTTTGCTGTTGGTAATCCCCAAGTCCTCTTTCCAGTGTCACGGGGCAAGGCCGGATGGCTATAGGAAAGTAGTGGGAGATGGTTATATTAGCCCCAGGCTAAACAAATCCGTGTTACCAGGGTAAGGAAATGGCAGTTGCTCCAGGTCAATTAAGACACGTAGGGCCAAGTAAGATTCTTCCAGAAGGCAGGAAAGACAGCTGTGTTGATTGGGACACCTGAAGCCAATCAGGGACTGGCTGAAACTAGGTAAAAGCCTCCCAGTTAGTCAGGTGTGTGTCTGTGTCTCTGTCTGTCTGTGTCTCTGTCTGTCTGTGTCTGTGTCTCAGAAGCTGTAGGAGGAAGGCACGCTGCTGGAGAAACAGAGCAGTACAAACCCTATCAGGCACAAGGAAGGAGGCCCGGAGGTAAGGGTGACATACATATTGAGGAAGTGGGGGCTGCTATGGGGAAGTGGCCCAGGGAATCGTATTCATCCTGTTTCCAAAAAGTCAGCTACCAAGAGCTGCTACTATAAGGGTCCCTGGGCTGGAGCCCAGAGTAGAGCATGGACCCTGGTTCCCCTCCTCGCTCCCCGACTCATCACTGAGACTGGGAGGCAACAGAGACTGTGCAAGGGAGGGTAGCTTCTCCTCCACCTCCCTGGCTGGCTCATGATGAAAATGGCTCAGCAGGCTGTGACTCTTGCCTCTAGAGAGAGAAGGGCTATGTGGAGAGTCACAGTGAGCCTCTGAGGCTAGCGTAATCTGCCAGGAAGCATATCCCACTGAGATAATATCAGAGCTTTGTCACACAAGGTATTCACTACAGCTGCAGGTAAGTGGGCAGACAGATCTACTAAGACAGTAAGGCTATTGTGGAGGTAGCTGGAAACAACAGCTGATCCATAGTGAGATTTCCAATGTTTTAAAACTATCAAGAGCTGATGATCACTTCCTGCCATAACATACTTCCCAATACTTATTAAACATTTCCCAGAGGACCTTCTTCTCCAGAGAACAGTCCAGACCAACAGTGACCTTGCCCCCATTGATGAGTGTTTGAAAGAGATCAAAGCACCATGTGAAACTGGAAACACCACACTTCAGAGCTAAAAGGAATCAGTCTCTTGTTCCTAATTAATAGCAAATGATTTCTCCACTACACTTCATGGTGCAAAATCTGGACTAGCGGTATTAAGAAAATGTTAGAAAACTGTGGAATAATCAATGATTTCTTTCCGAACATGATACACTGCCTCTCAACACTGCTGATTCATTGATACTTACAAAGGAAATGTTTATCCAAACAAATATTTGTTTTCTTTCAGTTACTGTTTTTGAAAGTCTACAGAAGCCCCAGCTACAGTGGAACTAAATCCATGTCACCTGAGCTAGTTTTAAAATTGGTTCAGGCCAGCTCACTTTAAAGACAGTTTAGTTACTGATTGTGGATGGGTCAAAGCTTTGGTTTAGAAACTGTGCTTTGGCCAATGTAGTGTTCCATACAAAAAGATTCTTCTCAGACAAAAAAATGCACTGTGCTGTCTGAATCACAGCTGCCTTAAAGGAAAAGTGCACTGTAACCTTTACATCTTTTACCCCATCCTCTTTCCCTGCCTTTCTGACTATTAAATCTGTATCTGAGAATAGTATTACAATAGCAATCAGTTCCTGTATAAGTTCACTGCATTTAATCTAGAGGAGCTCTAGACGAGTGGCTCTCAACCCTTCCAGACTACTGTATCCCTTTCAGGAGTCTGATTTGTCTTGCACCCTCCCATCACACGTTTCATCTCACTTAAAAAACTGCTTGATTACAAAATCAGACATAAAAAGTATCACAGCACACTATTACTGAAAAAAATTGCTTACTGGCTCATTTTTACCATCTAATTATAAAATAAATCAATGGGAATATAAATATTGTACTTACATTTCAGTGTGTAGTATATACAGCAGTATAAACAAGTCTTTGTAGGAAATTTTAGTTTGTACTGACGTCAGTAGTGCTTTTCATGTAGCTTGTTGTAGAACTGGGCAAATATCTGAATTAGCTGATATACCCCCTCGAAGATCTCTGCTCTAGACCAGTGGTTCTCAACCAGGGACCTGGGGCTCCCTAGGAGGGCCATGAGAAGATTTCAAGGTGTCTGCCAAGCAGGGACAGCATTAGATTCACTTGGGCCCAAGGCAGAAAACCGAAGCACTGCATGGGGTTGAAGCCCAGGGCCCTGAGCCACACCACCTGGGGCTGAAGCCAAAGCCTGAGCAATGTAGCTTTGCAGGGCCCCCTGTGGCATGAGGCCCCAGGCAATTGCCCTGATTGCTATCCTCTAATGCTGGCCCAGGCTTTTATATGCAGAAAACTAGTTGTGGTGGCATAGGTAGGCCGTGGAAATTTTATAACATGTTAGGTTGGCCTCAGAAAGAAAAAAAGTTGAGATCCCCTGCTCTAGACCATCACCATTGTGAAGGACACACCCGTTCATATCAGTAACCACCATTTGTTAAACACAGATGTAACAGCGATTAGTACTTTTCTTTTGTTCTCCACACACATTACACTCGTAACAGAGGAGTGACAAATCAGCCATCTTTAAACGAAGGGCAACGCAGCTAAAGAACAAAGCATATCTCAACAAAGATAGAAGGTAGAGACTTCAGTAGGATGCAATTACTCTTATTATTCACTCTTCCCAAGAGAACAGCAAATCGAGCCAAGTTCTTATTAATATGATTCTTCCTCGGCCAATTCCCCGTCGAACTGAGAATTGTTTTTAAAAACACATGAAACAATCTAAGTTTCCTTAAGGTTGTGATTACTAAAACAAGGAAGCAATTTAAAATTTATATATATATTCACATATATATATATATATATTGTGACGGAGTCAGACCAGAAGGATATAGGAGAGTGCTGGAAGGCAGGTATATTAGTCTCAGGATGTGCAGGTCCTTGTTCCCTGGATAGCCAAACAAAGGCTACTCCAGGCCAATCAAGACACCTGGGGCCAATTAAGAACCTTCTAGAAAGGAGTAGAAACAGCTAGCCTAATTGGGACACCTGAAGCCAATCAGGGACTGGCTGAAACCAGATAAAAACCTCCCAGTTAGTCAGGTGGGTGTGGGTGTCAGGAGCTGTGGAAGGAAGTTATGCTGTTGGTGAGACTGAGTGTTGGACAACATATCATACTGAAGGAAGGAGGCCCTGAGGTAAGGGTGAAGTGGAGTTTGAAGAAGCAGGGACTGCTGTGGGGAAGTAGCCCAGGGAATTGTATTGTGTTTTGGGCCTAAAAGGTCAGCCATCTTAGCTGATACTATTAGGGTCCCTGGGCTGGAGTCCGGAGTAGAGGGTGGGCCCGGTCTCCCCCCTTTTCCATCTTCCATACTGGCCTGTGATGAAGGTAACTCACTAGGTGGTGACTCTTGCCAATTCTACTGAGAAAGGGAGGTCACTCTGGGGCCTAGATGAGTTTCTGAGGCCCCTAAATCTGCCAGGAAGCGCAGGACCCACAAGGACAGACTTGGAGCTTTGTCACAACATATATAAAACAAATACACACACAATGTACACTCAGTATTTAATATACCTTGGACCAAAAAATCCCCTCCATTTTATGTTTTATTTATTTTTGTTATGCTATCATGAGTTTTATAAATGTAAAATCTTGTACCAGGGCGTAGAATTTTTTATTTTTTTTTTTTAATAGAAATGTTTTGACTCATGTTTATTATGCCAGATTTCTTGTGCCCTGCAAAAAGACATCTGTTTGTATTTAGTGTAATATTTCTAATTGCTCTTCCTAGTCACAGGATCTGAGATAGTGTATGCCTTAACAGCTGTCTCCTTTGGAATCGACCTTTGGTTTTCAATTATAAGAAATATATCTTCAATGGCATTCAATGGGACAAAGTGAACATATGTTTTCAAAAGGAAGCAGCAAGCATTGGTTTTGGTCTCTTTCAGTACTAGCTCAAACAAACAGGGACATATACAGAACTATAGAAAATGGAGCAGAACAGTATGTTGAAGAGACTAGTCCAAGTATTAGATTGACTCTCGTATGAAGTATTGTCACCTCATTCCTGTGGCTCTGGGCCCTGTTTTTTGGGTTCAGATTATTTATAAAAACTGACAGCTGCTACAAACCTCTGCGAAATTGCTAGCCACGTGGGCTGTAATCTGAAATTTACACCGTAATTAAATCTTCAGAGAAACAGATCCTGGATGAAGCAAAGAGACATTCAGCAGAACTGCTAATGTTCACACTGGCGTCTGAAGTCTGACAGCAAAGTGCCTCTGTGTACATGCCAGAAAGGCCTGGTTTAGGAAATGAGAGGCAGATCTTGGGGAAGGGGCAGGAAGTTATTCACTTCCAGCTGTGCATCAAAGTCCAGCAAACCTTAGTCACAAACTGTCTGGAGATGGTTTATGCCGCTGACACTCACAGACGTTTAAATACATTTTTTTTAATTAACTAGAACTTATGAATCAAATGCATTAGCACCAAGCCTGAATCAAGAACCTGTGAGCAACGTCATCGCAGGAGTAGTGCCGGTCTGCCAGGTTAGCCATGGCATGAGGAGTGCAAGGAACCAAACTAGAATATGTCATCTTCCTGTCACTAACTTTATCAGGCCACTTATACCAGATCTTCATATGAAACAATACAGCCTGTGTGGAACTGGCACAGAGCAGCTGTTAATGAACTAATGTCTAATAGCTAGAATGTAACTAGTTCAGCTCAAGTTGTTATACTGTTTACTATCTGAAATGCAAGACACTGACTACCACTGCAGGAGCCATTCTGGCCTTGGGTAAATACTATGGGTGACATTTACCCAAATTACACTGCTCTACAGCCAAAATGCTTCTGAAATAAATGTAGTCAAACTTTACTAATTCTGGGTCACTGAGAACGAAAATGATGCTTAAAATTGTTGATTGGCTCTAGTTTTCAAGATATGCTATTGGGTCAGTATATATGACCCTTGACATGGGAATGGCGGAGGATAAGTGAGTTATAAAGGGAAGGGATCTCAATTTAAACCAGAAATTACTAAAATACATCTTTGACTGGATCTATGAATAAATCTATGACTGGGTTTGGACAGTACTTGCTTTTTAGGCAAAACAATGAATGATGCGATCTGAAGCTGGTATTGCGTCATACATGATATGAATTGCATCATGTTCTTCCTAGAAGTCATGGATGATGCAATCATAACGAAGCTTACATCACTCTGCTGAACAAATTGCCCTATATCAGCTCTTGAAATCATACAGTGTCGTGCTCTCTTATTTGTCAGTGTTTGATTTTGCAAAGGGACACATTTCTGTTTAGCCAAAGTGAGCAGAGATGCCTCGTATTTGTGTGAACAGTGCAGATAACTTCTGCTATGTTTGTGGTGAAGTGACTTTTGCACCACAAAAGCGCAGTATAACCACCATGGTTAAGAAAGCCTATCACCTTTATTTTGGCTGCAAAATTGGAGATCAGGACGAGAGGTGGGCCCCACACATATGCTGCAACACTTGTGCAACAAATCTTCGCCAGTGGTTGAACAGGAAAAGGAAATCTATGCCTTTTGCAGTGCCAATGATTTGGAGAGAGCCAACAGATCATACCAGCAATTGTTACTTCTGCATGGTGCCTCCAGTTGGGAAAGGTGTGTCAAAGAAGAAAAAGTGGACTGTGCATTATCCAAACATTCCATCAGCTATACGCCCAATACCCCACGGAGAAGGACTGCCGGTTCCTGATGCACCAGAATCATTCTCACTTGAGTCAGACGAGGAAGAGGAAGAGGATGAAACTTCTGGTCCTGAACCATCAATGTCACAGGACCCACATTTTCTCCCATCCTCCTCCTGTGAAACACACCTCATAACACAAGCTGAACTGAATGACCTTGTCAGGGATTTGGAACTACCCAAGAGTAAGGCAGAGCTGTTGGGCTCCAGACTACAGCAGTGGAATCTCCTGGCAGGAGATGTTAGGGTTTCCATGTTCCGTGACCGTCAAAAGGATCTTGTCCTATTCTTCTTCATGGAAGGTGATCTTGTAGCCTGCAACAACATCGATGGTGTGATGGCAGCCCTCAACATCGTTCACGATCCAGATGAGTGGAGACTCTTCATTGATTCATCGAAGACGAGTCTTAAAGCTGTTTTGCTGCATAATGGCAATGTTTTGCCATCAATTCCAGTTGGTCATGCAGTCCATATGAAGGAAACCTATGACAACATGAAACAACTTTTGAGGTGCATAAACTACGACCAACATCAGTGGCAGCTTTGTGGCGATTTGAAGGTTGTTGCTCTCTTGCTTGGTCCGCAGACTGGATACACAAAGTACTGCTGTTTTCTCTGCGAATGGGATAGTCGTGCAAGAGATTCCCACTACATCAAGAAAGATTGGCCACTCCGACAGTCATTGGAGCCTGGGAGGAAAAGTGTTCAGCATCCATCACTTGTTCAATCAAGGAAGATTTTGTTACCACCCATACACATCAAGCTGGGTCTGATGAAGAACTTTGTCAAGGCCATTGACAAAACACAAGCAGCTTTCATGTACCTCCGTGGAAAATTTCCAAGGTTAAGTGAAGCTAAGATAAAGCAAGGTGTCTTTGTTGGTCCTCAGATTCGTGAACTTCTTCGAGGTGATGCATTTGACCATGCACTGCATGGCAAGGAAAAGATGGCATGGAAAGCCTTCCAGTCAGTGGCAATACGTTTTCTCGGAAACAACAAGGCAGACAATTACAGATTGTCGGTGGAAAACCTCCTCAAGGCATACAAAAGCCTTGGTTGCAACATGTCACTAAAGATGCATTTTTTGCACTCTCATCTAGATTTTTTTCCACCGAACTGCGGAGCAGTGAGCAACGAGCACGGCGAGCGATTTCACCAGGACATTGCAACAATGGAGAAACGCTATCAGGGCAAATGGAGCCCATCAATGCTTGCAGACTATTGCTGGACAGTGACAAGAGATGCTCCATTTAATGAATACAAGAGACAAGCCAAGAAGCGCCAAGTAGACACTGAATAGGACTAAACTATGTACATAATAGTTTTTTGCCTTTTGTTTCATAATACATTTTATTTATATAACCCTTTTGCTGATTTTTAAAGTGTTACATAAACAGGACAGGTGAAATATTATCATGTAAAGCAAGCATAAACACATTAAAAGACTTAGGTTTACAATTTATGATTAAAACTCTACTATCTACACAATATACATAGACATAAAATGTAAAAACTTAAATAATCTTAGAAACAGTAGCCAATCAGTTGTTTTAATTGTCATATATGAATTCGGCACATCAAAATAGATAATAAATACCACATTTTATCTCTGAAGCAGACGACTTCTAAAAAATTGTAGACCAGTGTTATTTATCCAAGAGCTGATCTGACAGTTTAGGTGCATGGTCATCTTCAGTAGTATTTGGGTTGAGGCACTTTTGCTGGCAGTTTCTAGATACGAGTACAGCAGGACTCCATCAGGGTGTTTTCAGTCAGAAGCTCCCAGCTGAAGATCTGCAAGGGCAAGAGTTGGCTGACCTTCACAAGGCAGCGCAAGATACATCTGTTTGGTCAGGGACCGACCGACTCCTTCTGGGGAGGTCGCTCCCATGATGGATTGGAGCAGTACACTGAAGTAGGTAGCTGCTGGCTACGGAGGACAATTTACTTTAATTTGTTCCTTGTTTTCAGTTCAAATCATGTTTTCAGATGTCACAATGAGCAGCACATGACGATTATTAAATAGCTTTTTTAAACTGTGGTATGAAGCCCCAAGGAGCTTTGTTTCCCACCCCTGTAGTATTTCTCGGCACTTTCAAGTTTTATAGTATTTAGAAAGATCTGCTCAAAATTTATTTTGTTTTCTCCTGGAAGTAACCCAAAATATTTGAGCAGTGACTCATTTAATCTCTGGTAACAATATACAACGATTTACCTTCTTGATAATTAAAAAAGGCCAAAACTATAGGCCGTCATTTCACTGAAAGCTAAACTACCAAAAAGCAAAACCGGAAATGCTGAGGAAATAATCCAGGCTCACACACCTCAGGACAAATGCTACAAACACAGAACTCTGACATTTTGTTTGATGCAACACTAGATGAAATGGCTCATTTGCAACTAACTTCCTGGTAAATAATTTTTTTTTTTTTTTAAGTGAACGAAAATCATTTCCTTCCCCCTGCCCCCAATGCTTAATGATCATCATACATAATAAACAGACTTTGCCAGATTGTTTACTATGAAGGAGGGAGTGCTTAGTCATTGAGCAGCAGCAGTAGCACATTGAAGACAGCTGTAGCCAATCGGTGTAATGTGCACAACTCCCCTCAAAGAACCAACCAAACATTCAAAATCAAGATTATTTAGGGAGCTGTGGCTCCAGCCAACTTCAGTTCCCTTCCATGTAGTCATAATCCATATCAGACTTAGAAAAGAGTAAGGTTTTGAAAATGGGTGGATCAATACAAGTTTATTGCTTGAAGAACTGAAATTACTGTGTATGTACACCTTTCTCCTTCAAGTAGTGTCACTACAGATCCCACAGCTGAGGAGATTCCCTTCTTTACAGATTTGTTAATGCTAGTTAATTGTTCTTCCACTTTGGGAATCAGACCTAGCTGTCAAATCGAGAGGAACGCTTCATAAAGTAGAATATAAACAGAATACTGGGTAGCGGAAATGCATCTCTCTGTAACCATTCTTCAGACTTTCCAGAGAAGTTGCTTTAGACAAGGTGAAGTATGTGTTTTAAGACTTTCCGACACAGGGACACCTGCAAAGTAGGTGATCGTAATGCTTGTGTATGACGAAGAACCTTGATACCTTACAATGGTGATCGGTGCTTTGCAAATGCCTAATAGATAGGACAGCACACAAAGTTTTATCCATCAGAAAATCCCTGATCAGAGATGGTATGCCACTGCTTTCCATCCCCCTCAGATTTATCCACATAAACTAATCTAATCTAAGCAATTTTCGTATGGACTTTGTCCTATCTAAATAAAAGCTAACATCTAAGCTATTCAACCTAGTCTCTTCTGGTGATAAGTGAAGTTTAGGCAAGACTATTTGCAGATTAATGGGTTGGTTAAAATGGAAATTAGAAATCACTGTAGTCAGCTATTTAGGATGCTGAATAAAGCCACCTTCCCCTTACGGCTCTCTGTATAAAAGAGGGATGGCCCTCAAGACTTGGATCTCCCTGATTCTTCTGGCTGAGGTCATCACTGCACAGAACACAGATCTGCGGGATAGAGAACACAGATCTGAAGGATAGAGGACACCTCTCAAAAGGTTCAAAAGGCAATTTTATCAATGTCATGAGCGTTAGGATTTAAGTCACAATAGAATGCGCAAACACTGACGACCCTTCCATTAGAGGCTGGTAAGCAAATCTGATTGCCAAATGGTCTATAACAGGGGCCAGGGTAACAGTTCAGGATTGGAGGACTTACATCACTGAACAATGCAGTTGCAAGAGACCTACAATGGAAAGTTTGTATTTTAAGCACAGGTTTTCCATGCTGTGGAGTTTGTTATTATTAATTATGCCTCCCCAGAAAGATTTTCTGCACTATATTATATATATATAGTGTGTGTGTGTGTGTGTGTGTGTGTGTGTGTGTGTGTGTGTGTGTG
>ML677401.1:11554388-11638133 GCA_007922305.1 Dermatemys mawii
TGTGTGTGTGTGTGTGTGTGTGTGTGTGTGTGTGTGTGTGTGTGTGTATATATATACACACACACACACACACATGCACACACACAAACATACACACAAGTTCAAGTCAGAGTTCAATAAATGCCAACATGAGACTTCAAGGCTCAGAGATTTTGGATCTAGAGGAAGAGCCCAGCACTGGTCCTCAGATAGATCTGAAAGTGCCTGCACTGGGAGTGGAAGTTCTAGTGGCAGGGTTAGGAGTGGTCAGAATAAGATGCAAAAAACCAAAAGTTGTGTTCCTCTGAACTCTGTCCTGTCTGATTCCGCGAAGATATCAAAGCTAACTCAAAGTAAATCAGATTTAACATGTCAGAGAGGTGGTGTTCCTCCCCCTTTCCTTTCCTAACCAGCCTTGCAGGTTACTAACACACATAATTAAGTTGTCACATATTTGTATTGCTATGTTCTCATTGTATCTATAGTGTAAAGTTGTGTTTCAGAAAATCATTCCTGCTGCCTTTCTGGTTAAGAAAGAATATGGGTTTCATGCAAGACAAACAGAGAAGTGGAGTTCTGTGTTGTGCTGGTACATAGCTACTTTGGTTCATTACACTTACATGTAACAGCAGAAGTTTAAAAAAGCACGTTGAATATTCTCCCAGCACTGCACCCCGTGAGGAGGAAAAATTCAAGTTTTGACTCCAAAGAAACCTTCTCGGTTTTGCACAAGCTTTGCTACACAGTTTGTAACTTCCAGAGAAATCCAAACAAAGCCAAGATTTTATTTAAACTACTGAAGTCCACTTGCCAGAAGAATGCGCGTGATGCTTTCATAATTTGTATTTCCATTAGGCTGCCTCCCCTCCCACTCAAAGCTGTCCCATGCGGAGACAGAAAGAGTGATCTAAGAATTTGTTGTTGGGGTTGTTAGACACAGCTTTATGCATGTGTTTAGGTGATAGATTTGCTTCCTCTCCAAGAGATGGAAGAGGTCATAAAACTCACAGCACAACAAACACTGAAGGAGACAAACTACAAATTGTGCAGATATGGCTATAAACTACAGCACACTCAACCTCCAAAACAGAATTTAATCTAATCTCATGGGTAAATGAAAAGGTGGGTTTCATGCCATGATACAACAAACAGAAGTGGAGCTCTGTACTGTTCTGGTACACAGCCCTAGAATTTTTGGTAAAGAAAAATAAAAAATCCGATTTGCTCCACTCTACTAAGAGCACCAAAAGATGATTGCTTTTGAGATAACACTTCAAGACTAAGCCATCAACATAACAAAATATTGTTTGTAAGAAGCACTTGGAGGGAGATGAGGGAAAATATAATTTATAACAATCACCAAGTTCCAAACAACAGGGGATAATTAACCAGGCAGATGAACTCATTTAACAAACAAGGCTGTGGAATAACCACAATGCCATTCAAGCAAGTCTCTGCTTAGTAGTTTACAGCAACTACTTCCAGAACCATTCATTCATTCTCAAAGTTCATTTTACCCAGGGCTGCTGCTGGAAACGTAGTTTTGAATCGAGACTGGTTACCCTACAGTAAATGGGGTTGTTTGAGGGGTTGTAAACAGTGTGGAACCTACTGTAGAGGCATATGGCTGGCGGCGGTTGTTTTTAAATAGCGGTGTCTGCTGGGCTGGGCATGTGGTGCCTCATGCTCCCAGATGAAGGACGGAACAGCCATGACTTTCCTTCAGTTCCCTCAATTCAAACTCACATTGCTGAGGACTGCGAAAGCAGAGACGGAAGGTGCACTGTGGGATCTACACTGAGTGCAATGTCTCAAAGAACTACAGTTACTGAAAGTTAAGTAACTGTTCTTTCTTCTTCAAGCATGTGTCATCGTGGATCTGACTGTAGGTGTCCCCCTGGACAGCCAGAGTGAGAAGTTTCAGCTGTGTCAAACAGTAACTGAAGGACTGCTCTCCCAAATTGGACATCTAACCAGGCTGCCATGTCAAACGCATAATGTTTAACAAAAGAAGTGGGCTGCTCCACACTCCTGCCTTGAGATGCTCAGAGACTGGCACATTTCTGAAGCAGGTGGAAGATGCTGACAGTTCCTTGTCACAGAGAGAGACTCACCAGCCAAATAATAGGCAGTGGAAAGGGTGAGTGGATCACACAGCGTGAGTCTCTGTAACAAGATAGCCTGACCTCTTGATGTCCATGATATGGCCACAGAGAGGTAGAGAGACAGACTGAAAGCCTGTTTCTGTTGAACTAATAGAACAAAACTTTGGAGATGTTAAAAGTTGCATTCCTCCCAGTGAATGCAGCTTCAGAAAGAAGACTGTTAGAATAATCAGTTGGCTTAGAGGGGTGGAATCCTGAGTGTGGAACAGTAGGAATGTTATACAGGCCAGTCTGATAGTCCTTGGTTCCAGGATGTACCTATGAAGTTTCAAGTTGTTTCAAGACCATGTGCCTTGCATTTGCAGATGGGTCAGGTGGGTGCCTGATGTGATAAGTCATTGCTGTGAAAAAAACAGAAAATGGCACCCCTTTCTCACAATTACTGAGTCCAGACACCAAGTGAGCTGTCATGGGACTTTAGGGAAGACTGATCCTCCTGTTTGTGAGACATCTGCATGGGGAGCCACACTTGTAAGAGTCGTCGGAGAAATCTGGTATGTCCATGCCGACATGTGGCCTAAAAGTCAGAAGCAGGTACTTACTGTTGTCAGACTAGCACTCAGGTTTTTTACCACTTACTGGAGGGACTGGAACCTGTCCTCTGGCAGGTAGACTCTTGCTGATCTTTAGTTTGGTTAAAGCTCTTATGAACTTTGTCATCTGTGGTAATGTGAGGAAATGGTTTTTCATAGTTCACCAGAAGACCCGGGTGAAAGAATAGGAAAAGGATGTATTGCAAGACTGTCCCAGTCTTCTATTGGGACTACCCCTGTTCAGCCAGGTATGGGTAGATGTGGATTCCTTGTCTTCTTAAGTGTGGTGCCACTGCCGCCAGGCATTTTGTGAACACGCTTGGTGCCGTGGAGAGTCCAAAGTGTAGAACCTTGTATGATAATGGTTGGTCCACACCAGCCCCCTCTCATCCATTTTCAACACCGTGTGGGGCCAGGTGTACACCTTTCTGAAGGCTCCACAGTGTTTGCTCTTACGGAAAGACACGTATATCCCTCTCGAGCTTCTGCACTGATGGTCAGAGCAGCCCCTCTTGGGGCGTGATTGCCATACCAGAGGTGCCGGTGCTGGTTTCAATGCTGGAGCCAATATCTATGCCAGAGCTTCTCTCATGATAATTTTAGGCATTGTCTATCTGCTTGACAAGACACTGAACAATCTTGGTTTGACCGCTAGTAGGATTCTGGAGTCCATTTCCTTGGGTCTGACAAAACCTTCAAGGACTGACCCAAAAGACAGAGTGTCAGCCTTGCCTCTTATGCATTCCAGAAGAAGACAACCATGCCAAGCATCTGCTTGGAATATGCAATTCTCCCGTGTCTCTTCAGAGGGATCTGTCCATTCTGCAGTGGACTAAGCTTGACGCCTACAGATTTTGAGTCTGACACAAGGAGCTGTGTACAGAGAAAAAGGGGCAGGGGCAGTGTCTGACCAATAGAGTTTGGTCCAGACAGATTCAATCCGTTCACGAAGGTCATAGATCCGTGGAAGGTTTTGAAAAGGTTTAGAATGAGTTAAGAACTAGCGGGTTGGATGATTGCTATGTTCGGTCTTGCTGCCATAAGCGGTATGAGTGAACTGAGGGAGGGTCAGAGTTGCCCTGCCCTTATGTCCCAGGGTATGGAAGCACCCTGATAGACACTGTTATTCAGAAAAACTCTGGTCTTGAATGCACACCTACAATGGGAACCACACTGACTGACACACACATACACATGTTTTTCAGATGTTAGACTTTATACAAGTTGGTATGCTGTTGGGCTCTCTCCTCCCAGGACTTCAGAAGTTCTGGGAATTAACTACACAAATGAAAAAAAATTCAAGCCCAGGCCTGTGCGTCTCAACTCCTTCCCATCCTTGAATTTCATCGGCCTTTAGAAGCAACCAACACCTTATTTTCAGAAAGCTCCTATGAAAGTAGTTTTTCCATGCTCAAGTTACCCTGGCTCTATGGTGGGGTGGGCAAATGGGGGGCGGCCAGCACTGCACCCCCTCCCGCAGCCCCCCATTGGACCAGGATGGTGAACCATGGCCAGTGGGAGCTGCAGTCAGCAAACCAGCAAGTAAACAAACCAGCGGGGCCTGCTAAGGGTGCTTACCCGGTGGGCCTGTGCCAAGGTTGCCGATCCCTGTTTTAGAGTATGTCATATGTGTAAGCAGTGTCAGGAATGAGATATATTCTGACATCTGGTGGCGAACTATGGGAATTGCAAGTGAGTTTTGGAAAATAACTTTGGGGCTGATCAATTTGCATAGACACACCCACTGCGCCTAGCCTGAGCCCACAGCAGCCCACATGGCCACTTCGGCTGATGTGGGAGCCCCAGTTTCTATGTTATTGGGGCAGGAAATATAAAGTGATGTTACCCTGATTTGGTGAATGAAGGACTATGGACACATACTTGGCCCTTGTTATGATGGAGGGACTCGCCATCATCTAGGTAGCACTCACTGGGCAAGGGCCATGCGTTTCAGAACACTCTGAGATTGAGAGGTCATGGGCAGGTCTCTATACCTTTTGGTGAGGGACTTATCTAAGGGCCCCCCAGGCCTATTGCACTGTGCGTCTCTCCACTGTGGAATGTTAGAGCTAATTTTGATTCCCTTAGGAGTCTTGGTTCAGCCTGCTAAGCTGAATTCACTTTGAGTCTGCTGGTGTACCTGTGCCAAGGTGCTGACCCCCCCCCCCCACTAAAAGCTGAAACCCCTAAGCACTGTGTTAAGTGGGGGCGGGCCTAAAGGCATGTTGGTGGCACCAAGCAATTTGGGCAGCTAGCAAAGCAGCGGACTCAGCTGAGCGGTTCCTGGGTGCAGTTCGTGCGACTGGCAGCGGACTCAGCCGAGCGGTTCCTGGGTGCAGTTCGTGCGACAGGCAGCGGACTCAGCCGAGCGGTTCCTGGGTGCAGTTTGTGTGGCTGGCGGAGTGGCTGGCACAGCAGAGCAGTCCGTGTGTCGACTAGTGGAGCCGTTTGTGCTGCTAGCGGAGTGACTGGCACCGCAGAGCTGTCCGTGTGTCGGCTAGCAGGACGGCTAGCAGAGTGACTGGTGCTGCAGAGCAGTTCGAGTGTCGGCGAGCAGAGCAGAGCGGATTGCGGTGAGGGCTGCAGCGGAACCCCACAGAGAGGCGGCGCAGTTGGCCTCGGACCACGTGAGGTGCCCCGTGCCCTACCCTCCATTTCCACCCAGGCTGGGAGGTAAAACTCTGGCAATTGACTTTTGAGCTCTGCACTGACCCAGAACAGAGACTCTTGGGCTGCTGGACTTTGGGACTATTGAGTGACTTTTTGGGGTTGTGGAACTCAAGAGCCAAAGGGAAGACCACGGCCTATTTGCTGGGAGGGGGGCTTCTGGTTCATGGTTTGGTTTAACAACCTTGTTTGTGGTGTTTCCCCAATATAATGCCACATTGTTTCTCCCTGTTATTAAAAGGCTTTGGTACACTCAGACTCAGTGCTTGCGAGAGGGGAAGTACTGTCTCTTACAGACGCCCAGAGGGGTGGTATATGGTTGTCCCAGGTCACTGGGTGGGGGCTCAAGCCGGTTTTTGTACTGTGCTATTGGAATGGAACCCCTGGATACTGAAAGTGTTTGCATGTACTCACAACGACCTTAGTTTTAGGTTCTTGACAAATCAATCAAGTCCACCTCTGCAAACCCTAACAGAAAACCTACCCAAACGTATGGCATATGTTTAGCTGGTTGTCTAGAAATGGGGGTGCGCTCACACTTTAACTATAAGAGCAGTATAAGAATCTAAACAAAATAAAAGACACCACAACTTGGTGCCACCCTTGATCTCTTATCTTTAACATCTGATTAAAAGAATCTCTCTTCAGACTAGTAAACCGCACTGAAGAAGTTTTCCAGGGATAACTTCTTAATAATAATTTAAAAATAACTTCTTCTAGTAACCCCAGTGCATCTGGATAAATTACAGAGAATTCTTATTCACATTAGCCTAGAACCATAAAAAATAGAGATATGAAAAACTAGGACATCTAGTCCACCTCCCTGGCAATGCAGGATAGTTTCTGGTAACACATAAGACTTCGACTCATTTCCTTTAGGAGACTGTTTCACAATTTATTACATCTGTCAGGAAATGTTCCTTTAAATGTCAGTCAGTGGTTTCATAAGAAGAAACCACCCTAATCTTTCGTGAAGGCCGATTTTGGTTGCTCTCCTAGAATAGTTGTCTGATCAGTGGCAAGGGCTGCCAGGACCTTTGGCTGAACTTCTTCCTTGAAGAAGGGTGAAGCTGATCCACTTTGGGTTTTGTTTATAAATTAGCTGATGATTTCAGGGAGCCCTTGTTATTTTCAAGCGTCTTGGTTCTGCTTGCATCCCCTACCCCTCTAGACATGGCCAATTAAATTACCATCTGCATCTAAAGTAACTGAAAATTCATAAACGTCTGCTTGTAAACAGAACTTCACTTTTAAAATATATAATGGTTACATGGGTAGCCCTGCTTGTTTTATAAACCACTCAACCCCAATTTTATGACTCTCATCCTACATCTGCCTCGTCAACTGTGTTTGTTAACCTCAGGATGAGCATCCTGGGATGATTTAGTTGGGGTTGGTCCTGCTTTGAGCAGGGGGTTGGACTAGATACCTCCTGAGGTCCCTTCCAACCCTGATATTCTATGATCCGGGTACGTACCTTTACGGCCTGAGTTTTCAGCTCCATTTTGGTAAAGAAGTCTCCCAATTTTCATCAACCCTAAAACACATCTAATTTTGCAAGTTATTTCCCTGGCTGCACTTTTCTTTGGAAAATCACCAAAGTCTTTTGCGTAACACCACTCCAAAGCTGCTAGCATTACAGATGGACTCAGTAGGTAGTACGTATGCAGAATCTATCTGAGGTAATTATCTGGCCCCTATCACCACAGTATCTGAGTGCTGCACAATCTTTAATGTATTTAGCCTCACAATATTCTGTGAGGTAGGGAATCGTTATTATCCTCAGATGTGGAACTGAGGCACACAGAGGCTGTGTGATGCCCAAGATCACACAAGTCGTCTATGGCAGAGCAAAGACTTGAACCCAGGTCTCAAGTCCCCAGCTAGAACGCTGACCTCTGGACCATTCTTCCACAAGAGTTAGAAATTGCTTTATCATATCTAAACTTTTCCTTTCCTGAGTTTATTTCCATAGCAGAGAAACATTTACTTCACATAATTTGGTCTCAGAGGATATGGAGATTTGCTAGAACTTTATTTTTCACTGCATAATCTAGCAGAATTATAACAGTGATACAAGGCACTCAATCTCTTCCAAATGAAATCCACTGTTTTTTGTAATAGTGTTAGGACACTAGTGATGTCTAACAACAAAATCTACACAAACCACAGCAGACTCACATAGTAGTGCTTGATAATATTTTTAAAAAACCCTTGTCTTTGTGGAATTTCCCTTGGAACTAGTTACTCTCCTGACCTCACCATTAAGTGTGTGTTTCCACTGGAAAAAGCTTTCTGCTTTCTCAGCAACTAAGTGCAATTTTAAAAAAAGGCAATAAAAGGATGATTTTTTTCAAAGTTAACCTACACTGCAAAACAATGCCACTGAAAGTTACCATGCACAAGGCAGTGCTGTTTTAGCAGCATATAGTATAATCAGCAAAGGCCTATTGCATCAGTACCTCTCTGGGCTGATCAAACATGGGAGCTCCAAGTTGTCAGTGTCTGATTCTGCTAATGTGGATCTTTTTAGTCTATGCAGCAGTTTGCATAATATTACCTGTCATATTCACAGGCAATCTAGTTTTAAAAATTAATAGTGCATATTAACCCATTTGTCTTTACAGTGACAAAACTCGTTTTTGAAAAAATGAGTTCACTCTTTAGTGCTGCAACTTCTTAGGACAGCCAAGTTGTCCCAAGTGAAACTGATGGACAAGCCGCAGCAGAAGCAGAACTACAACTATGCACCATGACAGGACTTCCCCTGATAGTAAGTACATCAAATGTTGCCCAGTACTACATCTAACATATAATACATAACAAGAATCTCTTTAGTAAAGAAGAAAAGAAAATGTGTTCACACATGCTACACATGCATAAGTTTAAGTGCCTATTAGCAATTCCAATCTCGCTTTCATCCCCTTATCCACGGTTTCCAATTTTTTTGAGCAAATATAGATTTACTTATATAATACCAACAGTTAAAACCATGACAGTTTACCTGACCTGTGCCAGTCAGTGTCCATCTTCCATTCAGAAGTGCCAGGAATTTGCACTATTCTAAATTTCGCTCTTACAATCATGAGCTCTACAAGGTACAGACCCCCTCTCTTACAACATGTATGTACAGCATCTATCACACCTGGGCCCTGAAATGTCATCATTATCCAAGGCCATTTCTTGCCATACAAGCTGATGCATAACCTATTGCTCACCTTTGGACAGGTGACCTCAGTCTGTTGAATCATGATAAGGGCAGATGCAATGAGCGCTCCTTGACGCACGTAGTTCACAGGATCATTTGTCATTGGCTCAAGCAAATTAATTGCTTCCTACAAAACAAATACACAAATTAAGCTTATTACTTTTCAAACTGCAGGTTTCAGTCAGTCTAATAGAGAGTTATTGAATTAGGGCCATCAGCAAGGTGGGAAATGAGATGTAGTTTACTATATTTATTTATATTTTTCCCATCACTGTGATATCTGGGCAAATTTTACAGAAATAAGCACTTATGCTAGTGGACTTTTGCTCAAAGTTAGAGGAATTAGAGAAAACTGCTGAACAAAATAATGCCAGAATTACCAAAATCTGTATTTGTTGCAAGCAGCAATGTGAAAAGTAGTTGGCAGGTTAGAATTATTGATACTAATGATAAAAATATCATACTTTGTTCTTATATATCTTGCTCTTACCTCACTTATACACTGCTTCCCTTTCTAGTGAGCACAAAGGTAAATAAATGTTACCTTCATATTACCCAAGGTGTAGCAGGCATAGACGTGTCAAATGATTTGCCCAAGGTTATACAGGGAGTCAATAGCAGAGTAATACAACATAGGTCTTCTAACTCCCAGTCCTGTGCTTTATCCACTAGACCACAAAGTTTTTAATTCTAAGAACATATTTCGCTTCTAATACAAGTGGTGCTATCTCCACAGATATACACATATAATGAATCTATGTTTTGAAGACCGATATGTTGCTTCAGAACTTATGATTGCTTTCATTAGATTCCATGGTTTGAGATTAGAAAATTCTTTGACAGTGACAAGTGTAAAACCAACATGACATACAATAGATGCGTCACTAAGCATTCTAAAGCATGTATCAACAAGTATTTCAGCATTGCACATGGATTACGTAAAGAAGCAAGAACTGTTTGCAAGAGACATTTTACTGTATCCATGGTGCTCATGGATACCCAGCACTCGTTTCTTTCTATAAAGTAGGTGTCAGTTTGGTATGTTAGCAAACTGAGAACCATATACACCTTTAATCTCAATCCATAGGAGCTCAGCCATTTTGTAAGTCATCCTTTAAAAGGCTCTTCTAATTGCACACCTATAGGTCTCCAGGGATAGATCCCACAGGAGGCACCTACGGGGCATTCTGCAATATTTTGGGGATGTCTTTCTGAAAAGACTTCAACCAGGTGAATCAGAAACACAAAATAGTAAATAGCTGTTAGGAATACCTACTTTGTTTATAAATATTCCTAGGACTCCACCCTGCTCTATGGTAATCAAATTACTTTACAACTTAATTACACTACAATCTTCTGATTGTGAACTGGATTCCATCCTGTTTTAACTCTCTTTTGTGCAAGGCTTCCACACTAGCAATGTCCCCACCAATGTTGTCATTTTTAAGAATACATCAGAAAAACTCACAAAAGCAATTTGACTTTAACCAGAATACTAAATGCCAAGAACCATTTCTAGGTATTATATTGCAACATCAGACCTACTTTTTGCCATGTGAATGTTCTGTGCTGTGTCTTTTTACATGTATTCATTTGTGCCTGACAGGAACATTGTATGTGTTCAATACTATTTATAAAATATGCATGATGGAAATGCCCTTCAGCCTAACAAAAAGCTTAACTTCATTTCCAATCTCTCAAGTTACCATGTATTAACTTAGCCTTTAAAACATGCTGATATAAGCCCCAGAAGACACATTCGAACATTAACAGATGCTTCAAATCTTTATTTAAGAAATAAAAATAAAGCACAGAACCTCGACCAGACAGGTTCTATTATCTTGATCATACAAATTATCTGGAAATAAAACAGATGTGGATTGTATGACTAAGAGCATTTCCATTGAATTAACTTGTCAGATGCAGTTCCTCAATGCCACATTCCATTTGAAAACAGCAACTCAGAAGAAAATATGGCTTCCAATTTGCTTTCAGGCTACATGCAAGTCATCTATTGAGTGCAGACAGAGAATGTCATAACTGTGTGCACTTGAAATAGGTGATATATTGATGAGTGTGAAAGAACATATAAGAGCCTAGAAATGGATTTTTAGTAAAGGCTGGGAAACAGGGAGAGGGGTGGTGGTGGTGGTGTGGAGATGGGGATACAACTGGAAACCAGAGATGAAGTTATTGACCTTTATGATCTATCAGAAAAACCTTGTACCACACCAGACTGAAATCTGCTAATCTGATCAGTTAAAATGTAGTAGCAGTAAATAAAATTACATTTCCTAACTATTCCCCACCTACTGTGACAGCTAAACATGATATATAGTGCTCGCTCCCCTAAGAAAAAGAACCCTCAATGTACAAGCATTTAAAGTGCAAAATGTTTGATGAAGCTTCATTTTTGCGATTTAATTTTGCTATGTGGTTATCATGCCGACTATGAAACAAAGAAAAGAGCAAAAGAGTGTCAGGATAATATACATGATTTTGTTTTCTCTCCTCAGTGCTAAAAAAAATAAAAAATGTAAGCCAAAAAGGTCAAACTCTGGGGAAAACCACAACAAATGTTGGAACAAATGTTTGTGACATATCCAGACATGTACAAACATGCAACCCAACAAGTTAATTGGCAATTGACTAGAGTATAGACAAACTCTAAGAGGGTGGAAATTGTGAACAAATGTATTTTGTTCTGCCTCATCTATTTGCTCATCTTATAACCAGAAAAAAAGATTGCTTCACTCAACACAATAAAGCACAGAAGATGAGGAAATGCTGATACACTCCAATTGGCTGGAAGACCATGTGTGCGAAATAACACACTATTCTGCGATAATTATCATGAATGTATTTGTAGAAGGAAAGATAGTAGAAAGAGCCGTGGAATAGCGATCATTGGCTTTTTGTCCTTACCTTATTTCCTGTGCCAGCACAGCAGATGCCCAGAGCCATGGCAGCCCCATAACGCACATGTGGGTTGTAGCTTTCTGACAGCAAAGAAACTACACTGGGACACTGTTCAGGAGTCCTAGGGAAAGACAAAAAGAAGAGCGTGGGTTATTATATCATTTGAAAATTTAAAGGTTTTACTTCTTGACTATGTTGAAAAAACAAATCCTCCTTTCACATAATTTGCACTTTCTGATTAAGCTACACTACTGTGCTAGATAAAGACAAGCTTGCCCTATGAACTTCCCTCTGTGAAGTGCTCTATTGTGCACAGCAGATGAGACACACAAGTCCCCTCAGTAAAGGTTTACCAATAACTGATAGTGTTTCTTTAAAATGATTAGAGTGCTGGGATTAGGTGGCATATCTGTGAAGACAGAAATTCTCTTTTCCTCTCAAGCCCACATACCAGTGGCAACAGCAGCACAAGATTGCTTCTAGGCAAGAGAAGTGCAGAATCCATAATCCGTTCAGTACTTGGCCTCAGTTAGTTGACACCTATAGACTTAAAATGGTACAGACCCAGCCCACTTCAAATATGCCAGCAGTCAGATAGGCCTATCAATTCACTACAGTAGTGGAAATTCTAACCCAGAACCTGTGGTAACGAAAGGACTGTGAACATTTAATACCTGCGAAGCAGCACCCAAGCCACTCACAGTTGTGGGGATATTCATTTCTCTCCTGTATTTATAGATCCTATTTTATCATTCAATTAATCTGACACACAGACATACATACCTCTTCAAAGTACTGTGTACTTACTGCCTGTTTTAACATTTCAGATGTAGAAAGTTCTTCAAAAAGTGAGCCTACCGAAGCGAACTCTCCCCATTCAAAAGGAGCCAGCGTTCTCTTCACAACCAAAGTTCATAACTCACATGCACTACAAACTGCACTCACATTTGTCAAGGCTAATCTTTTAAATTTAAGTATGCTTGACAACGCTACTGACAACGGCAATATACTGAGAGCAGTTAGCACACACGTGTTCCTGTTAGAGAGAGGGAAGGGAAACTTCGGGTCATTGTTCATTCACTGCAACCATCTAGGTATTTCATAGTGCCCATCGCTGTATTATCTAGGCACATCTCACAATACCTTCCATTCAAGAACTGCTCTTCGTATGGATGCTTGTAATTTTAAATCCAGATTTAACAGCACACAATTTAACCCAGTTTATATTAAGAGGCAGCTGTATCAAATAATTTGACCAGGAGGTGAGCCAGGAACGTCTGAGTTCTAGCTTTTGGTTCTGACTCAGTGTGTGACCTTCGGCTACTCACTTCATCTCTCTGCAACAGCTTCTTCTCTGGAAAAATGAGAATAGAAAACTACCTCACAGGGGATTTGCGAGGATTAATGTTTGCACACAAGTCATACATGACATCCAGAGTAATTAAAAGGTCAGTATTCCATCAAGACATTCAGGTCAAACAATGAGTCAGGTGAGCCGCCAGAAAAAGAGGACAGTTTACAATTCAACGGTTTTTATTTTATTTTAATGTACACCTAATGTCTGACAGCAGCAATTACGTCTTCCTCCGTCTGTACAGGACTGACTTCACCGATCATACTTAAATAACTACACGACCAGATCCCAAATCCACTGTCTACTGACACCCAGACAGCTTCTACTCTGCTATTCTGTGTTGCTAACCTTCCCCTCACAAATTCTTCCAATAGCCCTCATTGCTATCTTCATTGAAACTCCGTTCCACCCCCCGCCACCCGCACCATTGCCTCCCACTGCCAACTAAGGTCTGCTGTTGCCTGTCATTTCTGCTTTTAATGCTGCTGAAGCAGTTCACCTGGACAGGCCTCTCAAACAAGCAACAATAATGGCAGCAAGTGGATGTATAGGGATAAGACGGTTGGCTCTCATAATTCAGAGGGAAAGCCATGAATTCTGAAGAAGTGCACACCTCCTCTAACTAGCCACATAGATCACCTCCCCTTCCAGCATATCCCATTCTGCTTCCCTTGTTGAAACCAGTCCAGCTCTTTCGGAAGAGCAATGACAACCGTTGAGAAGAAAAGCCAACAAAAGAGGAATGACTCAAGTTTGTTTCTGTCAAGCCAGGCTGGGAGCTTGCTGTCTCCAAGATGCAGCCTTGACTAAGAATGTAAATAGAAGGAGGAAGAGCTCAGGGTCAGTTAAGCGAACAGTGCTGGATCCTACCTTGCAAGCTAGCAGTAGGCATGAGGACTATATAAATTATAAGAACACACAAAATGATTTATCTTCTAGCTCAAACAACAGCTCAAACATTGACAGTGTCTTTAAAAAATGAGCTATTGTGGAGACAGGGAATGACAAATCCTTTAATAAATGAGCCTAAGCATTCAGCTGTGCAGAACATTTAGGCTGGTGTACTAAGGTTCTTAACACCTTTGTGTTTGCTTTACTTCAACAAAAGTTCAACAGGCAGATTGCAAGCCAAAGTAGAGAACATCATCTTTGGCCAAAGCTATGATTATACGTTTTGCTAGCATCAATAGCTACATGCATGGATCATGCTTTGAAATCTAGTTTTCTGAACCTGAAAACTAAAAAATTGGGATTACTTTAAATCAATTTATTATAGAATTCTCAGACAGATCTGCAACAATCAAGAGGATTGCTGACAATTGTTTGGAATTCTCTTATCTACAGCCCATTATTAAAGTACAGGCAAGTCTCATCTTACACTGAGGTTATGTTCTGCAGTCAGCGCTTAAAGCGAAAACCGCGTATAGTCAAACGCTCATTGAGTTGAATGGCGGGCGGAATCGCCTGCACTAGATACAGTTTTAAATTTTTTTTTCTCTTTCTTCATTTTTTGCCAACCGTGCAAAGCTGAACTGGCGCATGTTAAATGTGCATAATATGCGACTTGCCTGTAGTCGAATGCTATCTCATGGGTGGTCTTATGTAGACACTCTTTTGGAAAATAAAATGAAATAGTCAATAATGAAGTCTGATGATATTTTCCAGACACCTGAAATGTGCAAAGATAAATGTACCTGTCTGAGTAAGGAAAAAAATATTAGCAATTGAACTGATACAAATATTTACTCTTTGGATAAACTGAGTCTCATTAGTAGACATGCAGGGGGAAAGCATTCTCTCTTAGCTACTCTTAGTGGAGCTCCTAATACACTGTGAGGAGGGATAGCTCAGTGGTTTGAGCATTGGCCTGCTAAACCCACGGTTGTGTGTTCGATCCGTGAAGGGGCCATTTAGGGATCTGGGGCAAAAAAATCTGTCAGGGGACAGTACTTGGTCCTGCTAGTGTAGGCAGGGGACTGGACTCAATGACCTTTCAAGGTCTTTCCAGCTCTGTGAGATAGGTATATCTCCATATATTATATTATTACAGACCAGCTTCCTCACAGAAACTGTGAATTATTTGCATGCATATCTACTCTGCTGAACACCAGGCAGCTAAACCTAGAAAGACTCAAGTTGACTGGGAATTTGGGGGGTGACAATCCACGTGTTGCAGGTTAACTATTAGAGGAATCCCATTTCTTCTTAATAACCCAGTTTGCTCCCCAGTAGAGTCTCTATCACATATTTTCCCATCCTCTGAAGAGCTAAAAGGTGGAAGCCAGGAGACAGGAGGATGAGCTGATGAGCTAAACTATGAAACAAGGTTCTATAAAACTGCTTTGACAAAAAAAGAGCACAGTGATGCCGGAGGACAGATTTTAGAATCAGTGCTTAATGAGTAACACTTCCCAGTCTCTCTGTGGGTAACAGGCTTACAGCAGTCTAAGGCAGAGGTCCCCAAACTGTGGAGCGCACCCCCGCATTGGGGGGCATGGATGTATGTTCGGGGGGGCACATCTGGGGCCTGGGCCAGCCCCCACAGGGTGGGGAAGAACTGCCATCCAACTCTGCTCCTGGCCCCAGCTGCTGGCCGAGGCCCCTGGCCGAGGCTCTATGCCCAGCGCCACACCCAGCTATGGCCCCAGCCTCGGCCCCTTGACCTCTGTCCACATCCCTCCCTTCCTGGAGCCATAGGCCTGCTGCCAACCCCGGCTCTGAGGGGAGGGGTGGAGATGTGGACAAAGGTAAGAGGGGCACAACGTAAACACATTGGGGAACACTGTTCTAAGCTTTATCACAAAGACTCAGGCCCATTTTGATCTGGGACAAAATGGTGGCCATGTTTGGTGCTATTTACAAAACACAAGGCCATTTCACAAAATGGCCACATGAAAATCTAAATGACTACCAAGTAACAAGCAGACTTGTATCAAATCTAAATCTTACACATGGAAGTAAACATGATAGACCAGGGTAACATCTTGAGATTCAGTGGGTAGAAATCTCTATGAGGATTCAATTTCACACTAGCTTTTAGAGGGGAAAAATCTGAGAACAGATATACTTGATAGATGTTAAGGCCAGAAGGGACCATTATGATCATATAATCTGATCACCAGTACAACACTGGCCATACACTGAATTTCACCCAGTAATTCCTGAACTGAGCCCTGTAATGTGGGATTAAACTAGAACATATATTTTAGAAAGACACAAGAATATATATTCTTAACTTGAATTATCTGGGTTCCTTCCTTTTGTTTCTAACAAATATGAACAAGGCTTTTGCACAAGCAAATGTCAGATTTTTTTTTTTAAACAAACTGAAGTTTTGTCTTATATAGCCTGACAATTTTTTTAAAAATAACTTTAACAGCACTAGCAGACGTTGCTCTAAAAAGCCAGTTAAAAGTACAAACATCCTAAAGGAAGCAACACCCTAGCCCACTATTGGAATAAATCTGCTGAATTAATATATATTTTATCAAGTAAAACCATTTAATAAAACCATGGAGCCCTCTTAAATGCATGCTTGCTCAAGGACACATCCGTTAAATGCATGCTGCGCTGAAGTCTTAGTTTAACAGGTTTCTTCTGCAGTCCAAAGTTTTTCACTTCGTCAGTACAGAATCTGGCCATGCTACCATATCTTTGTCAACATCTGATATGGTTTTTCTTATGAAGTCCCCTCATGAACCGAACACAAGACAGCTTTCAATGCCAGCAACTTTATTTTCATAGGAAGCTTCACCCCCAGCACTTACTTTGTAATGAAAGAGATATTGGGGTTCAAGCAAATTTTTTTATTTTTTTTTACTTTCATAGCTGACATGGCAAGCGCAGAGGTGCCGGGGCTATGAACTGCTAGCCATGCCCAAAGGTGCCGGGGTGTGAACTGCCAAGCCCTGGCACAAATTAAGCACTGCACAACACAAACTTTCCCAAAGACTTCAGTCTCTATCCCTACCAAATCCCTACAGGAAAAAATTACCTAAGAATTTTAAAGTGAACTGGAAAGCTCTCTAGGCCTAAATCCAGGGTTTAAGCATTTCTCCTACAAGAGCTAACATCCCTATGCTGCTTTACGTCATTAGGACAAAGGAAATCATTAAAATCTTATTAGGGTCCTGGCAGATAGTTGAAAACTGTTCCTGTTTCACCTGCCAAGTGGACTCAAAGAATGAGTACTGCAATACAGAACCTTCCAGCTCTAGCTCTCCAGTTATGAATCTATGGCTGGGGCTTATTACCATCTGATGGCTGCTCAATGGCTGCTATGGGAAAATGAAGCTCAGATCCTCGTGAACCAGTATCCATATCCTAAAACACACCAACACAACTGGCACCTCTTTGTTGACTATCTCAGTAGAGAGGCCAGAGACAGAATGGGCCCAGTCCAGCAGCTGACCCCACTAGGCTAGGATGGAACAAACTTGCAGAAGATATGGTCAGGAAAGATTTTACTGCTTTGGTATCTATTCTGTGGATAAAAGATTTCAATCTTCATGTCTCAAACTGGCTCATGTTATGAGCAATAAACAAAACTTTAAAAAAAGATTTAAGAGAGTCTACCAGGACAGCGAAAAAAGATTCTCAATAGAACAAAATGGCTGATATTTTATTAGTTTTACTCACCAGTTAATTCCACTGAAAACCTCTAAAGAAAAACAAATAGTTCATGCAGCTAAGGATTTTGAGTCTTTACTGGAACACGGGGCCAGAACAGAGACATCACGGAACAGACTCTAACTTTATCATCCAAAAGACCTGGTCCATTTGAACTATTATCTCTTAAGTTCCTAGAGATGCTAGTCTCCTGGAAATGGATAAATCAGTTAGCAACTAAGCATGACATTTAATGTTCCCAGAAACATTATTCAGAGGAGCAAAAATGTAGGATTCTTCACTGCTCCCAGGAACGAGAGTGGGAAGGGAGCTTTTCCTAAATCCACAATAGAAAACTTCATACAGTAAAAGCAGAAAAGTGATATATGGTAAGATTGTAATAAAGTCCTTGCAGAGGATTCAACCAGTCAGAATACATGGTGGTTTGAGTACAAAGCTATCTTAATCAGCTGAACATGGATGGTCTCGTTTCAGTGATAGTCATAAATGGCTTCCCCCATTTCCAAAGTTATCAGAAGTTTCCTTCCTTGCCCCTGTGACTCAATTTTTCATACCACGTATGCTAGGATATTTTAAGGCATTTTATTTGGAGCTTCCCTCGAAGATCACTTACAGTCCCAGCTACTGCAGAATGCAGCTTAGTGAACTTTGTCTAGAAGTTGAGGCATTCTTTGGTGTATGCAACCTCTTCTCAATCACATTCCTCCTATAAACTCCCTTCTTGCAGGAAGTGTATAAGGAGTAAGATAAGAGAAACTACATTAAAACAAATTTAGCTCCTCTGCTGGGGTGTCTCAGTGTCTAGCCTGCTCAGGTTCTTATATCATGTTCATTTTCCAGAGTAACAGCATTTCAGTGCCTCCCATTTTCTTCATCTGTTTTGTACCCTGTGCACTCTTCAGGACAGAGATGGACTTTACTTCTTCTGTACATTTCAGCAACACTTAATTAATAAATGATTAATATACATAGAAGGTAAGCAATATGTACATAAGGCTGCTGAAAGTAAACCATTACATCGTGTGTGGTAAGAACTAAAAATGGAAGTGTTTGAACCATCATTGAAGTTACACAAGCATTTTTTTAAGACTAAATATTTAAGGATTTTACAAATTAGAGAAAAATGAGACTCTTGAAAATTAAAGGACAATGCCAAATATACTTTTAAGAACTTATTAATTAATTCTTCCTGCATATTTTTCAGAAAGTTCCAAATATTTATGACTTTTCCCAACTATTGGACCTTAATAAATCATACAATATGGAACAATTTCCATACAGTGAATATCTGGCACACTGATACTGCCATAACAGATAACACTGAAAAAGTTATGACTTCAGCAATGACGACTTCACAAAGTGGAAAAATTGACATTTCTACAGAGAGAAGTATCAATGGCTCTTTACAGACAAGACAAGACAAGACAGTCTCTACCCCAAAGAGCATACAACTGACAAGAAAATAGTCTATGGGGAAGAGGGAGAGAGAACGCAACAGGATGTTATGCAGTTTGGTTATGTTTTCTAATTCTGCTCATCAGCTCCTTGCTCGAGATACCCCAAACCATTTTTGTCACTCCATTCCCATGCGTGGAAAAACCCAATCCAAGCTGTGCCCAATCCAGCTTCATTCCCTGCAGTATCTTTCTCTAAAATACTTCCAGTTGCATATGCAGTGCCAGCTAGATAGAGGGAACTTCTGGGAGATTTAGCAGTTGGTCACCCCCGGGGAAGCTCTTCTGGAGATTCAAGCCATTAGACCTAGCATAGTATAGGATAGCAAAGAAAGTAAGGAGATAAGGGAAGGACCAAAGGGAGAAGTGAAATATCCAGAGATGATATGCTTTAGCTGTGTACAACCTTGTATTTTAAAGATTGGAAAATGACTAGGTCTAAAGGACAAAAATGAAAAATATAACTGACAATTTGATGGACTAACAGAGCAGGAAAGATTGTGTTAATTTCATCTACTTGCATCTACTTCCTGCATCACATCTACATTAGGGGTTCTCACCAGTGTGATGACATAGCTGTAGTTTCACCCGTGCAAGTCTATTTACTGTGGAGAGGGAATAATTCAATAAAATGTATCAGTGATCTGGGAAAGTGAACAATGAGGTGGGAAAGTTTGTAAATGTTAAATTATTTAGGAGAGTTAATTCTAGAGAAGGCAGTGAGGAACATGAATAGGATCAGGTAAGACTAAATGAGGGGGAAGTATGCAAGTAGATGAAATTAACACAATCATTCCTGCTCTGTTAGTCCATCAAATTGTCAGTTATATTTTTCATTTTTGTCCTTTAGACCTAGTCATTTTCCAATCTTTAAAATATAAGATTGTACACAGCTAAAGCATATCATCTCTGGATATTTCACTTCTCCCTTTGGTCCTTACCTTATCTCCTTACTTTTTTTGCTATCCCATACTATGCTAGGTCTAATGGCTTGAATCTCCAGAGTTCAGAGTGCCCTCAACCACCAAAGGCCTCAAAAGAAATTAAAGCACTCAGAGCCTTCTAGAATTATGCCCTGAGCTTAACTTTGTGGTTATAATTATCAAGCATAGCTACGGGGCTGTAGAAATGATAGCAGCGCTATACAAAAAATGTATATATTGTAATATAGGTTTCCTCTCTCCCAGGGCAAATGTGAGTTAGTTTTAAGAGAAAGAATTAGGGCTGGTCTACACTGGGGGGTGGGGGGCAAGATCAACCGAAGATATGCAGTTTCGGGTACGTGAATAACGTAGATGAAGTCGGCGTATCTTCGGCCGACTTACCTGCCGTCCTCATGGCAGCGGCGGTTGGCGGCATGCTCCCCCGTCGACTCCAGCTTGCACCTCACAGCAAGCTGGAGTTCCGGAGTCAACGGGGGCGCTGTTGGCGATCCATTTATCGCGTCTTAATGAGACGTGATAAATCAATTGCCAAAAGATTGATTGCTACTCGCGGATTCGGCAGGTAGTGAAGACATACCCTTAGGCACCAAACTGGGGCAAACGACCAGGGGAGGAAGGCTAGCCAAAAGTAGCAAGTATTCAATTAGTGAGTCTCTGCTGTTACCTAATGGAACTTGCAGAAGGAAATGTTTCTTGGACAGCCATTCAAACCTGGGCAGGTACAAATCCAAAAACCATCACATAAGGAGTTTAGCTTTCTAGCCAACTGGAATCAGAGGTCCACAGACTATTAAGAATATCCACTATACCAAGCCGCCACACCACTATATTAAACACTTTTTTTGTACCAATGGACCTGAACCTACCAAGCAAAGCTTATTTCCCATAGGCTGTGTGTAAAAAGCACTCCTTTTCACTGTGAGTGAAAGAGAGAGAGACACACACACACACACAGCTAATCACAGTGGACAGAAGTTGTCACTACTTCCTTAAGAAACAAAGGCATGGTTTTTGGTGCAAAATAGCTAGCATCACAACACTGAAGAAAAGTATCTATCAGAAGGCTCTCAAGTGAGCCCATTCTCGCAACTAGACAGCAAGAGCCTTTTATATAGTACAACATCAGACTATAATCACACATGAGGCACTTCAAAAGAGTACAAACACTTAATTTTCACGTCAGCAAGAAACAGCCCTCACTGCACAAGTCAAAAAAATGTTTCTCAGACATGTAGGATTCATAATGGAAATTTCCAGAACCAGTGATTTATTTAAAGCCACCTGGATACAGCAAGTCCCTTCACAAGAGGGAACAGAATTTAGGTTGACAGATTTAAGGTTAGTTCCCAACATGCTGTGAAAGAGAAAATTTAGAAATGTGACAAGTGAAAAATAAACAAACCCCTGTGAAAATAATGACACACATCCAATATAGGCCTATATCAATAATTTATGTGACTGCATCAACAACACTTTTTAAGAGAACTAGTTTGTATTTTTCTCCAGAAGTTTTAATTCTGGTTCTTAAATTTGAACATGTGAGGCCAAGTCCTGGACTTCCTATACCCACATAAGTAGTCACACTGAAGTCATTGGGATTAATTTCTTCCCTGAGGTATCTTTTAATGTACTTGGGTACTTTTCTGGATTTTTTAAATTATTTATTTATTTATTTGTTAGTGATTCAGATACTACCAACCATTCATCATCATATTTTTGTCATATTTCCAAACTCTTTTGCATAGGAAAAAATAGTTTGGTCAACACTCAACCATGGAGGACCACAAGACTTACCTACATTTTCACAACGGGTGCAAGCCTGGCACCACTGAAATCAATGGGAGCTTAGGCATGGCTTCATGGGTTTGAATTAAGCCCAGGTCAGTACCAAGCAAAATGCTTTAACATCTACAATCTAGTGGTCAGTATAAAAGGTGTGGGTGACCTCAATCCAGATGTGTACATCAGAAAAATCAGCAGGGAGAGAAAAGACCTTGTGACTGGGCCACCAAAAAGTTACTTTTCCTGTCTACAAAAGAACACCAATTCTACATCATACGTAACGTATTCCACGTCTACTGCACGGCTGTGTCTATACAAGCACATTTCATAGCCATATGTCTACCTCACAAGAGCTACACTAAAGCTAGCAATGGTGGAATTGAAGCTATAGGGTAGACAAGACTCATTCATTTTCATCACTGTCACCCAGCTCCTCCCAAGGTGGTGATTTATGGCTATGAAGTTTGCTAGTGCTGGCACAGCACGATTTGGCTTTAGCACATGGAAGTGTCTCCTACTTTTCATCTTTTCTTCCTTCATTGCTCTCACTCTCTCCCACTTTCTCTAGCTACTCTTAACCCTCAAGTAGCTCAGCAAATCAGAACAACAAATAGGACTGGATTTTCAGAAACAGCCTCCATTTTGTGCCTACAAATAAATGCAGGTGCATTTTATAGCACTTAATCTCCACTTGATGAGGCATGCAAACCAAGTAGAGATCTGTGGGCTAAAATCTGCCCCCACGATTGTTTTTGCTACAAAAATCATACCTGCAGATACATGCAGACATAAAACCAAAGGCCTAGTTGAAGCCTTGAGAAAACTGGATAAAAATGGTTATTAGGGAGTGATATTTTCTCTCTTTGTATTCATTACAATTTTATTTTCATGTGCATGATATTGATTATTTTTCTGATACTTCAAGAGGGAAC
Organism: Dermatemys mawii; assembly: GCA_007922305.1. Lineage (NCBI taxonomy): Eukaryota > Metazoa > Chordata > Testudines > Dermatemydidae > Dermatemys > Dermatemys mawii. The sequence continues at coordinate 11,576,955 of ML677401.1, forward strand.
ATGATGATTAGATGGGGTGGTGGTAATTGCACCTGGACTTTTCATTTCCTAAAATAATTTTTTTTTTTTAGAAGATAAAATGTCTCAGACCCTATGAGACTCCCTAGGGATGGAGAAAACAGGAGATCTTCTGTCCTAGTTCCCTTATATAAAATAAGGGGTATACATTTTGCTGGAAATTCTATTCCACCTTCTATCATGCAGATATAAGGTGTCTGTGCCATGTAGATGTGTCAGAAAAAATGGAAGTAATTCTCTAGCATTTATTTTTCATAACGTAGGCAACTGTATTAAGGCATTGGAATACTGGATATCATTGTGACTCTCCATCCCATCTGCTGCGGGGTGGGGGGAGAATAGAGGATCCTTAAAATGAATTGTTCACGGTAATTGAAAAAGATATTGATGGCCCACAATAGGAAACAAGTCCATGTTAAATTTAAAGCTTTCAGAGCAAAGTGGGAAGAGTTTTTAAAAATCAGTATAAATAGATGCAAGTGCTGGTACAATCGTCTCTTTCACCATTCACATATTACTAGCCCAGGACTAATCTGGTTCCAAGTGAGAGGAACAAGCTATAATGTTGTCAATGTAATTTAATTCTCCAGTCATCCATGAGAAAGGAGTACAAAATATGAGCATATTATTAGTACTATATAACAATCACTGTAATAAAATATGAATGTACAGAACTAACATGGAGGAAAGAATATACTACAAATGGATTCCATGAACTGGGCAACAGGACTATGAAATGGTTAAAATACAAGTATACATATTTTATTTTTCTCCTATTAGCCCACAAGTATTAAATTGGAAAAAAAACCCTTTTCTGCAACATAAAGAAATCCTAAACTACTTTATCCATAATGTGCACTGTTAAGATTAAGAAATTGCTGTTCGGGTCCAAAAAATGTCATATATAATAATTAATTTAATTTCCATAATTTAATTATGCCAGATTTATCTCTTCACCTTATGTGGATTCCAGGAAGTGGATGCAATTTTTTAAAATTAATACGGAATGAATCATGATTCACTGGAGACCTGGTCCTGACAAAGCCCAATGAGTATTGGTTTGTGATATAAAATTTAATGGTTTGTGATATACAAGTCGGTCTAAATGATCTAATGGTCCCTTCAGCCTTAAACTGTAGGAATCTATGACCTCACCTACGTCTGATTATTACACACTTGCCATGTGGCTGTCCTCGGAAGTAAATTCAATTTCTATTTTATAGATGGGGTGTATGATCAAGTTAGTAACTTTCAACAGTGCTGGAAGGTAAGAATAGAAAATACTCTTAAGTAATAAAAAGCAGCTGTATCTAGGAAGGCTTAAAGTGACAGGGCATGCATTTAAAAGGATATGTTTGAACACACTTTTCTAAAACAACAAAACACTTCATAGCCTAACAAACTAACAGAAGAGTTTACACTAACTCTGAACTTTCTGGGGTTAACTGTGCTCCAGTTGAGGGGGTGGAGGAGGGAAAAGGGGAAGGAGAACTACTTTGAATACAGTTGTATACTGTAGTGTGAAGCGTGGTCATACACTGCATCTGCACATCCAGACACAGGGACAAGGAATGTACACTATATGTCTGGAGCACTGAAAAAATAAAAAAGGAAATAACCTTCCTTGATTATTTTCCAGCTGGAAAAAAAACTCACTCATTTATTTCCTTGTTTTCAATCACTGGAGCTGGATGCACTGGAATGAGTCAATCAAACAACGATAGCAGCAGACAGCAAGTTTTGCTAACGAACGCAGAGAAAACTGCACACAGAATGAGATGCAGGAGAAGAGCTGTGAAACACTCAAGAGACATGCATTAAACATGTAAGTAAGATCCCCAGAAGAACAAGAGAAGGGGAAAAACAAGAACTTATTTTTTGGGGGGGGGGGGGAGGTAAACAATGTGGCAAGAATTATTTTCCCCCTCCATTCAATACCGATTGGAGAAAATGCATACATGAAGAACTTGACTTTGAAACCAGAAGTTGTTCAGTCTTCACGTTTAAAAACAAATGGGAAGGTATGGGCAAAGGTTTTTGTTTTAAGCAGATCCCAAGAGGAATGAAAAACTTGTGTGCTAGAAAGTGATGTTAAAAAAAAACTATGTTCTGAAATCCAGCATGTGATGAAAGAGAAGATCAAACTGCAGAAGAAATTTATCCCTCTCGAAACCTCACAGCACAAAATCCAAGATAAATCTAAGGTAAGACTTTCTTCACACAAAACCTGCAACAAACCAAATCTAGAAAATATTTAAACATATGACTATTTAAAGTGTCTGCTTGTAAGACTTCAGCAGAGTTTAAAGCTAGGGGAGGCTGTGTTTAATTAAAGTCTTGCACTTAAAGAAAGAAAGAGAGCTCCAAACAGTGAAGATTTTACTTGTCCCTCCCATTTAAATAATGAGTAACTTTAAGATGTTTGAGTTCCATAAATTGTCTACAACTCTCTTGAGATGTAGTCACCAGTGTTTTACTGTTAGCTGTGCTCCGACCTTCATCTGATAAACGAGGGACTGTAGCCATTAAAAAAATCTTCTATATCATTCACAACCATGCTCTGGGGGACGATAGCTCCTTTTGGAAAGGATTCTTAGTGAAAATATAGGTACTGTACACTGCCTACATGCATGCTACTGTAGATTACACATGAGCAGTTTTTTTGCACTTTCTAAATAAAAAATGATGCAATCTACATATTTTGTATGTAGGGGGAAGCTTTCGGCATGCAAGTTCACACATCATATTTCCTGCTGTAGGAAGACGCAAGAAGCTAAAAACTGTCAACTTCTCACAGCCACTGAATTCTCTCATGAACCCTTCTGAAACCTAAGCTTCTCTACAAGAGAAATCAGACCACTGGACTCTAACAGCCAGAGTCAATACTTTCATTTTTAAGAGGAACGTGCATCCAGTAAGGAACGGAATACAAGTTTAGATCCAATGCTCTGGCATGGGTGCAGCATAATACAGCATCAGATGACCAGTTTACCTTCCTGACCATGCTGGCCTTTCTTCAGGATCGTACCGGACCAGAGAGGAACAGCCAGCTGCTATACCTTACAAAATGTCTGAGCAACACACAATTCCTGAATACATCCTGCTGGGCACAAAGATGTCCTATCTCTTAAACTGGTATGGATCTGGCAATGGATCTTTGACACAGCTCTCAGTAACAGGGGAATACAAACAGAACTACCTGAATGACGAACAGGGGAACAGACCACGGTGGGCAGCTCTGCTGATCCTAATGGTTATAATCCCCACCATTGGGGGGAATATACTTGTTATACTGGCTGTGTCCCTGGAGAAAAAGTTGCAATATGCCACAAATTATTTTCTAATGTCTCTGGCGGTGGCAGACTTGCTGGTTGGATTGTTTGTGATGCCGATTGCCCTTCTTACTATACTGTTTGGTAAGTATTTCACTTTGTTCCTGCCATCAAGCTTCCATATGTGGAGCAAATATGCTAAATATATTTTAAATGGGACAACTGCTTGTTTACTTCCCCTGCTTAACTGTGATAATGTTATTTTCTGTAAGCACTGTCTGGCTAAACACTTCTCAGTTCCCCCTATCTCTAATCATAAGACACATTTTCTCAAGACACAGGCTTAAACAAATCTACCAGGAGTATGGTTTCCCTTGCCTCCCTCCCACCCTTTATTGGAGAAACTAAACTCCAAAGAATTTTACCCCTCTGAGGAGCAACTACAGGTATCACACTCTGGAAAAAAGGTATAGAGTGAATTATTATAGGCAGTGTAATGTTGAACATCAGCTCTTGTTAGATATACACATAATAGAAATTTTCTCTCTTGAAAGTGCTAAGCAGTTTGGGATAGTTTCATTGGATTGAATAGATTTTCACCACATCACAACGAGTTGGTGCCACTCAATGAGGACAATTTTTGGTATAATTTATATAACCCAGGTGCACATTTCAGACAATCTGGGGATCACTGATGGCAACAATTCTAAGATGTCACTTGCAGGAAAACTGATTTTTCAACTGCCCAAGGGAAATGGCAAAATTCATAATGCACTCCAAAGAGAAACGGTCCATCTATCCAGTTACTCCAGTATCAGGCCATCTGTGCATCTGATGTAGAAGATCCAGGTTGCCATTTACTTTGACTCACGAGGAATAAAACAGATTTTGATGAGATTATACACTGGAGTTTGACATTTTCTTGTTTATTCCATAATGACTAATAAAAACATATTCATATTTTCAGAGTCCTAATATTTAAAACGTCGTATTTATACTTAATTTGGTAACAACTTTATGGGAAATTTTCTGAATGGTTTCTCTTTTGTTGTTGTTTAAAGTTGCTTAAAAATGTTTTTTTTAGTTGTAATTTTTTAAATTATCTATTTGGCATATATTTGGATGTACAAGAGCTACAGCGATAGTGTCTATTTTTTCAAGTAAACCCCATGCAATACCCCCATAGTGGCAACTCAATCTTTGAGGTAAAGTGTACCACTGACCCAAAACTAATGATAGACAGTAGGAGTTCTGTGCTTTTATATTAAATCTCTAAGGTTTGCCCTGGGGACAGCAGATACAAATTCAAAGTATTAAATGCATAGAGGCAATTAGTAGACCTACCTCTCCATAAACGACCGCTGTCAATTTGGTGACAATATCTTTTAAGTCAAAAAAATGCCTCACGGTTAGTTTCTCTATATAAAGTGTTACTCAATATATGGAGATGTCAAACTGACTACAGAACAGTAAACACAGTAAGGATATAGGGCATGTTCTTTTCAAGCAACAGTTTTCTAGAAAATGACTATGCATAACTAGGATACAGTTTTCTAATTGGGAAGGGAAAAAACTACATCAAAATGTACACAAACGTCAAGATCTTAATATAAAATTTTCAGTTTTTCTTTTTTGAAAAAAAAAAAAGCTCAAATAAGATTAAACCCATTTTCCTATACCTCATTTACAGAACAGAAGACAATGTAAGAAATACAAGCTGAAAGATGACACCTTAGAGAATCAGATAATTATTAATAAATCATAAATAAGCAAAATTTGAATAGCAGCCAATATAATGAGAAGCTAAACTTTATCTTTCTGAATTTCACTAGTCTCCCAATAACTGATCTTGCCTTTTTAATTTTCCTACTTTTTCTTTTATTGCTACTTAATCTCTCAATTAATCCGGAGCTAAAGCTTTTGTAACCAAGGTTAAAACATGCTAGGAATCTTAATTTAGAATTCAACAAAAGCATCTTTCATGTTGCAGGAAGTTTTAAAGAAAAAAGTAAAATTAAAAATAATTAAATAGGTGTGATAAGGCCATGGCAGGCGCGTCACATAACTGACCAATGCTAAATACTGAAATTTCTTCTATAAGATGTCTCCTTGGCAGCCAAATAGAAAAACATTTTGCCTTCTCAGCAGCTGGTGGAAGATGCTGAGGTGTTTATAAAAAGTTCAGACCAGGAGCAAAATGTTAGGGGTTTCTGGACTGGAACAAGATGATTAGGCACACAACAAGCCTACAATATCTAAGGTTTGTTAACCAGATAACTATTTGAACAACAGAATAATCACTGACTGAGGCAGCCAATTAAAATCTATCCTCATGTTTTCAGACAAGAACATTTCATAGTAGTGTAATAAGCATATGCCAGTTATTGATCCATAATACAAATATTTTGTCTCTGATTTTTCACTTTTATCTAATTATATGGCAGATATGTGGGGAAAGGTGTGAGCTATTTAAAATCCAGCAGCAGCAATCACTTTAATCTTTGCTGGTAACATGCAACAGGATGCTTAAACTTAAAATCCACTACGGAGACTGACTCCACTCAGCGAATACTTACAAAAGTTAACACTAATAAACTTAATTGTTCCAGTAAGAGAGGCTCATTTTCCATATCTGATCTATAACTACTTTGCTACTACAGTAGTGTTGTTAAATGAAAGAATATAAACTTCAGAGTGAGTGACTGAACCATATTTCAACACTGATTGGATGCATATAGTGGCTTTAATTTTTTAAAAAAAGCTTTAAAATGTCAGAATGCATGAACTGTTCATTGTTTTTCTTGAACTGCAAAATTGTTTGCACTGTTTTCATTAACAGGTTAGCATGTTAGTAAATTGATGTGTGCTCTAAAAATTAGCTTTGTGTTGTCTCCATTAATATTTGAAAGCACTGGCTATAGCCCACGAAAGCTCATGCCCTAATAAATTTGTTAGTCTCTAAGGTGCCACAAGGACTCGTCATTTTAATAAAGATTTTGTTACTGATCTGCAAAGGGAATCAACAAGTACTTGTGGGAGGGGGAGTCGGAGAATCATAGGGTTGCAAGAGACCACAAGTGTCATCTAATCTAACCCCTGGCAACATGCAGGATTTGTTGTGTAAAGATCCTTCTCTTGTCTATTAAGTTTGAGGTTGGAAGCTCAGTGCCTGAGATTTTAGGGAGAAAGCTGGTTGAGAGCATATATTGATTTTCCTTTAATAAAAAAAAAAAATCAGTATTTCTAGTGTTGATATTTTGTGCCCTTGAAATATATCCTTTACATAAAATAAAAGAACATGTTGATTTTCTGAGCGGTAAACTATTATAATGTCCATCACCCAAGAAAACTGGGACTCTCCAGCCAGTTATAGTTAGGTTACATTGCAAATCATTCACCTTTCATTCATTTATGGGAATATAGTGAAGACAGAAAGTAAACAATTGTGAAAAGACTCTAGAACTGTCACCAGAGGAGATCAGACCAACTTCACAGATGGCTATTTTCAAAATCTGCAAGACCGAAGGAAACTAAAAAAGTTTCATGACAATTTTAATAGAAAGCATCTTTAGTTAACTATAAAATAAAGGTACTTTGGTAAATAACTTCTCCCCGACTACAATTTTAGTTGTATTGATGAAGAAAATTGAATGTAACCATGCAAGCTGAATACAAAAACAAGAAAAACAACTTGGAAATCAAAGAATCAGAGGGGTAGCCGTGTTAGTCTGGAATTGCAGAAGTGACAAAGAGTCCTGTGGCACCTTAAAGACTAACTAACTTTAGTTAGTCTTTAAGGTGCCACAGGACTCTGTCACTTGGGAAATCAAAGCCAATGAAGGCCCTGCCACCAAGTATTGTCATCAGGATAAACCATACTTGAGAGGCTACACATGCAGTAACTTGTAAAATAAAGCCTGAGCTTACATCAATATGAAAAAAGAGTCAAACATCCACCTCAGTAAAAAACCTTACATCAACAAAATGACTCGTAATTAAATCCCTTACAGGCAACAAATTTCAATAGACTATAGAGCACATTACAACAAAGGTGAAAATAATAATTTCCAACACTTATGTGAAGGACTTCCTTAATCTCATTTACATGAATACATAATTAGTGCCATCTAATCATAAGCATTCAAGGAATCATTCACTGGCTAAAATCAGGAGCAGTTACTCTATACTATATCTAGTTTTAAGGATTACCTTGAAAACCCATATTCCCTATAAAGCATTCCTCCTCATTTCAATACATCAAAGCCAGAAATTGTCTTTAAAAACCCATCGTTTACTCAGGACAAACCAAATAAAACCCCAACATCAACGCTCCAAAATCAGGAATATTTTATTAAGAAAAACATAAGTAATTGGGGCATTTAAAATTCTACATACCTTTAAAAATATTACCAAGAGACAGCATTACAGAATAAATTTTAAACACACAGCTAATTATTTGCCCCAGACAAAACAGACATTTTTGATGGGAGAAATCACTACTTCTAAAAACCCAACCTGTTAAAAACTTTGCCTCCCTGCTCTACTATTTCATGTATTCGAGTTTTACTTTCAAACCAAATTTTATTAATATTTGCACACAGGGACAATATGTTTATCCAACAGGGTGCTATCATGTTCAAGGATCAAAAATTGTTCTACAAGCATTTGAGGAAGGCTGTCTCTACTATGTTTCCCCTCCCAATCCCCACGTTTCAGAAATATCTGAAATGACAATTCACATACAGAAAACTCTGGAAGAGGTGGAGATCATGAAAACGCAACTATTGAATACTTTTTGGAAGTCAGAGATTTATTTTTAACAAATATTTTTCTTCAAGACTTTCTTACATGTCTTCCGGTCTTGGTCAGGATTCGATAAAGGGCAATTTGCCCCCAAATGGTAGAGAATCACATAGGGGTTTGTTTTTTTATTTTATATACTAGGATTGTTTGTATGTACCTAATATTACAGGATACTGAAAATAGAACCCATGCCCACTGATTTAAGTGATGGCAGGATCAGGTAACTGAAAGGGCCCTGTTGGCAGTGCCACATTGGAAGTAAACATTAGCACCCATAGTAACAAGACCAGCAAACCAAAGAGAGCATAGGCAAAAATGGTCCTCAAACACTCATTTCAGAGCATTTATCTTTTATCACATGTATTTGCAAATAAGTCAACAAAGATTAAGGAAAACAGCAAGAGATGCCATGTTATTAACTTAGCCTAGTGGTTTTCATTCAGGGCTACAGTTACCCCGGGGGGTATGCAGGAGTCTTCCAGGGGGGACATCAACTCATCTAGATATTTGCCTAGTTTTACAACAGGCTACATAAAAAGCACTAGGAAAGCCAGTACAAACTAAAATTTCATACGGACAAAATGAGAAAGTAAGCAATATTTCAGTAATAGTGCGCTGCGACATTTGTATTTCTAGATCTGATTTAGTAAGTAAGTAGTTTTTAAAGTGAGGTGAAACTTTGGGTACACAAGACAAAATCAGACTCGTGAAAGAGGTTCAGTAGTCTGGAAAGGTTGAAAACCATGATCATATTGAGCAACTCTTAATACAGAGCTACAGAAATGATTGTGTTAAAATTATAATTTTGTTTCCAACAAATATTTAGGATATCCCCTGTTTCTCATCAACTACTGTAGTCAAAAGCTCTGGTGGAAAAACCACATCTTACACAAGATCATAATATGAAAGTCTGCTACTCCTCTCCTCCATGTCTCAGAGAAAAATATAAACAGAAAAAGGTTTCTACACTTACATAGTGGTCAGCAATTACTAAAAGCTTTGCAGATCTTGTAAAATTATACAAGGCTTCATTGCATCCAAAACACTTGAGTTCAGAACAAGGAAAGGACAGCTCCATTACCAAGCATTAAAGGATGTCTTTTGTAAAGAACAGGTTAACTGAAAACGAAGAAAATCAATTTTCCTGAAATGCACGTCCCTTCTCTGAAAGGCAACCATCCAAGAAACACTATCTAAGACAGGGCAGGCACCCTATGGCATGCATGCCGAAGGTGGCACGCGAGCTGATTTTCAGTGGCACTCACACTGCCCGGGTCCTGGCCACCAGTCTGGGGGGCTCTGCATTTTAATTTAATTTTAAATGAAGCTTCTTAAACATTTTAAAAACCTTATTTACTTTACATACAACAACAGTTTAGTTCTATATTAGAGACATAGAAGAGACCTTCTAAAACGTTAAAATGTATTAGTGGCACGCAAAATCTTAAATTAGAGTGAATAAATGAAGACTCAGCACACCACTTCTGAAAGGCTGCCGACCCTTGATCTAAGGGCACTTTTGATAGGAAACACTGAATCATTTCATTTGAAATTCAGCTATTAATGCCAACTGAACATCCTTTAGTATGCAAAATGTACATGCAGTTCACACCTCATCCTCAGAACTGTGCTACCCTCACTTATGTAAGCCATAGAACAGTTCTTGCCTTAGAGAGAAGCTCAACATTCCAAACATACCAAATTAATTGCCCATTTTCACTATTTATTTTTTCTGGCATTCTGACTCACATAGTTGGTTGAATGACTGCACTACAGGTCTTTGAGGTTAAAAAGAAGATACATCTTATGGCCTAATGAAATTGAGCACAGAAAGGTAAAAATGAATTTGTTGTGAAGAATGTTCTAATAACTTATTTTTCCATTTATCTGCACCCTACTTTATTAATCAACTTTAAATTATTTTCTGTAACTAAGTTTCCGCTCTGCCTGATACTCTGGACTCATGCAACTGAATATCAAGACTTGTAGTTAGTTTATTCAAAAATAGTTAATCCTTTTCCATTATGCCTGACCTCCTATTGCAATCTCACCTGGAGCTCATTGCTTTAGGAGAGGGACAGTAATATTCTCCATCCATTTCTCTACTTGTCCAGATGTCCAAGATTCAACATATATTTCAGGGCAGACCAGTGTAATTTAGCCTGTTTCAATGCAAATTTTCCTGTTCTCCCTTGCTTGAAACTCAAAGTCACTGCCCCACCACGTCATTTCACCACAACACACACAGAACAAAATCAAGCTTCAAATCTTAAACTGCTGCAGCATTACACTGTTGGTAAAATGGCGAACTCCTCAGTTACTAGAGGAGTTCATTTAACATTCTCAGGACGGTCAATCCTTGTTTATTCATAGCAGGGGATTAAAAACTAAATAGGTTTAACACAAATCTGAGTTGTTAGCACACAAAAACCCACCACTCTACAAAGAGCTGATAATTTTCTGGCAATATCTTAACAGCACCTACAGATCAATATGTTCATATACATACAGAACACTAATGCGCCTTTGAAACTCAACAGCCACCCAGCAGCAGGGGCTTGTGACACAAACCACTTGTAAGTGAGATCAATTAGTTTATGAAAAACCTCAAAAGAGCTTCATTAATGGCCACTCGCTGATATTGAGCAGAGTAAATATTTATAAGATCTTCACTGGGGAAGACACAGCTCTCAAATAGCAACCCTCTGGAAGGTGAAAACAATACAGAGTGAAAGTCCCAATCCTGAACAGAAAGCAGCTGGACTATTTTACTTGTTACACAGATAACATTAAAGCAGATTAGCCCTAGTCAAAAATGTGACTTTTAAGACTGTGTGTAGAAGCCCGAGCTATTGCTCTTGAAAATGATGTGAAGGGGGAATCAGTCAATTTATTTTGAATAAAAATAGGTATGCTCTCTCTGTTGGCAGAGTCCCGCTGAGCCGTCACAGATGTGATGCAGTGACACAGCAAACCCTTTCATTATAAAAATGTATACACTAGAAAGACTGATCAAGACATCCCCAATCCTGGAACTTAAGCAATGGCTCAGCATCAGTGTGATAGACAAGTCACCACTTATTTTCTCCTTTGTTAAATATATCTCTAATCTAGTGGACATTATGGAGATAATTGTGAAATATAATCAACATGATTTGTTATTAATCATGCTTATTACAGTAGTATGCACACACAACCAACTAAGATCAGGGCACCGTACTGGGCTAGGCACTGTACAAAGTTGTAGACAGTCCCTGCCATGAAGAGCTTATGAGACAGACAAAGAGAAAGGGGAAGGGATATAATATACAAGACATCAGTGTGATGGCAGCAAGAATTAGTTCTACCATTTTCTGCAGGGGAATTTGGGGGTTCGTGGGGTGAGAGGGGAAATCGTATGAGGGATTAGCTAAAGAGAAAAACAAGGGTAGGAAGAAAGGAAAGGAGAGAAAGGTCTGAGAGCATGTATGAAGCACGGTTCCAGAGAGTATGCTTGTATGACACGTATGAAGGAGAAAATGCACAATGAACACTCAAAGGACATTAGGAATGAAACTAATAGCTTTCCTGTTCTCTTTCAGATAACGCATGGCCGCTTCCACTTGACTTGTGCCCTGTCTGGCTATTTCTTGATGTCCTCTTTTCCACAGCATCCATTATGCATCTCTGCGCCATCTCACTGGACCGTTATATTGCCATAAAAAAACCAATCCAGGCCAGTCAATACAACTCTCGGACTACAGCGCTCATCAAAATAATGGTGGTGTGGTTCATTTCAATAGGTACGTGGGGCTTCTGAGACTGGGAAGGGGAGAGAAACCCTTTGCCTGCTAAATCATTTGTTCAAAACTGGGGCAAAACTGCAAATGGCAAAGTACTAGCGGATGGCAGCCTATATCAACTGAGCTGATCTCGGTCCATTTCCTAGTGAGCAGGTGGCTATGTCACAAAATCCATTTAACAAGTACTAGCTGGCAGACTTACTGGAGAGGTCAAGGACTGAATAGGAATGAAGTTCAAAGATTTTTTTCCACCCATAGAAGGATGCAACACACTAAGGGGCAGCATGGGGTGGATTGCATTGCAGCTGCTGATGTTGTATCTTTTCTAGGGATGCAAGACTTTAGATTCCAGTGCCATCAATCTGATGCCTATCAGTAACAGATTTGATTTTAAACCCTGAAACTGTTGCTGTTGAAATTGCTGCCTCACTTAAAACTACCCAAGGAAAAAAAACTGGACAACAGGGTTGAAAATTTTGTTTTAATGCTGTACAGAGAGAGGGATAACTATGTAAAAAAATCATTTTTCAGTCACTGATTCAAATAAGTGAGCTGCCAGTAATGTTCTGTTCAGAAATTAAGGTGTTTTGCCAAGATACAAAAAGTCAAAGTGTTAAAAAAAAAAAAACAATGTATAAGTGAAGTGCAAAATGTAATGGTTTATATCAGTGATTCTCAACCAGAGATCCAGTGCCACAAGCAGGTTTCAGGGAGGCCGCCAAACAGGATGAGCATTAGACTCGCTGGGGCTCAAGGGCAGAAAGCTGAAGCCCCACAGGATGGGGCTGAAGTCTGGAGCCCTGAACCCTGCTACCCAAGGCTGAAGCAGAAGTCTGAGAAACTTAGGTTCTTGGTGCCCCCTGTGACTTGGGGGGCCCAAGCAATTGCCCTGCTTACAATACCTTAAAGCTAGCCCTAGCTTTTATATGCAGAAAACAAGGTGTTGTGGCACAGGTGGGCTGTGGAGTTTTTATAGCATGCCAGGGGGGGCCGGGCCTCAACGAAAAAGCTGAAAACCCCTGGTTTATATTACACTTCTAAGTGTTTCTGAACTCTTTGTATATGGCATATTGCCCACCTTTAATAAGTTTGTGCACAAAGCAAAATTTCAGACATCAGATTCGGAGATCAGAGAAGCTAAAGCATTTAGTCCAAATAACTCGTTTGCAATGACAGTACGATACAGAAGCACTGCTAGAAAAGCAAATAATGCCACACAGAACAAGCAACACCCTGCCAAGAGCATCAACAGTTTTCTCTGGGTAACTTAGGCTACTGATACAGCATAGGTGAAAAGAATGTACAAGTGCGCTCTTGACCTATGTATGTACCTCTGACAACAGGAACTTCCAACAGGAATACATTTAGAGGAGTACTTGATGAGTGGAGAAAAGATTTCTCTCTATTTTAACATGAGCAAGGAAATTCCAGTGGAGGCAAAACACTTAGAAGCTGACCTTTTAATACCTGATTTACTTGTACTAATCAGCCCCGTGCTCCTTCCTTTCTTCTTATCATAAAAAGCATTCAATGGCTGAGCCATGGCTTCTTGACTCAAAGGTTAATTTGATTCAGTCTTTGTTTTAAATCTTTTCTGTTTCCAAAGGTGTGTCTGTTATTAAGTGGGGGATCAAGTGACTGAAGGCTAGGTCATTTCATGGCTTTCAACTGATACCACTAAGAATGCTAGGGAACGCAGAAGTACAGTAAATCCCTAGATCTTTCTGAAAGGAGTTGGAGAGAGTAGAACGAACCACCTTCATCAGACAGGAACCTGTTTTTATCGTCAGATGGACCTTTACCAATAGAAATACTGTCTGTAATTTCAGTTATAGAAAGTTCATTTAAGACAAGCCCTCTGAGTTTTGTTTTGTTGTTTTTTAAACAGTTAAACAAATCTATACGGAGCACACATGACATCTCTTTAACCACTTGTATATTCAAGAGAGTCAACTTAGGTGAAAGGCTGCTGGCTGACTGAGTCTGATCACTTGATGCGGTTCAAGATTAAATAGAGTGAAAATTGTGTCTATTTTCTGGATCAGATCTTCAGAAACCCCAAAAATTGCATTCAGGAAGGGCATACGATAGCAGGAAAAATGTTACTTGAGTATTGCAACTGTTCCAGAGTTTAAATTTAATATTAAGGTCTACCCTGAATTAAGTGTTGGGGTCACCCTCAGTTAAAGAAGGCAAGCTTTTAATATCAAGCTTGCATCCGAAGTAGTGGGTATTCCTCCACGAAGGCTTATGCTCTAATACATGTGTTAGTCTATAAGGTGCCACAGGACTCTGTCGCTTTTGCAGATCCAGACTAACACGGCTACCCCTTTGACACTGAATTTATTAAAGTTCTATTTACTAAAATCTCCAGCTAATATTCTTAACTACAGACACTGCTGTGCTCACTTGTTCAGTGTAGCTCTCTCAGCCCTGCTCTGCACTGGGGAGGAAGGAGGGAATCGACCTAAGATACGCACCTTCAGCTATGGGAATAGCGTAGCTGAAGTCAATGTATGTAGATCAACTTACTGCGGCGTCTTCATAGTGCTGAGTCGACTGCTCCTGCTCCCTTGTCAACTCCACCTGCGCCTCTCACAGTGGTGGAGTACAAGAGTCAACAGGAGAGTGCTCGGGGAATCGACTGCACGTCTAGACTAGACACGACAGATCGACTCCGGAAAGATCGATCGCTACCCATCGATCCGGTGGGTAGTGTAGACCTGCCCTCAAATCATACTCCCTTAGGCACTCTGAAGCTGCAAAACCAAGTGAGAGTTTGATGATGATACCAAGGTGACCTATTTCTGTTTTTCTTCTGTAGGCATTGCCATTCCAATCCCAATCAGAGGTATAGAGGATGGAGACGGCAAGTCCACAAACATCACATGTGCCCTGACACCTGATCGTTTTCATGACTTCATCCTATACGGGTCGCTAGCTTCATTCTTTGTTCCGCTTGCAATTATGATAGTCACTTACTTTCTGACCATACAAGTGCTACGTAAGAAGGCCTACTTGATCAACAAGCCACCTCAGCGCCTAACTTGGTCTACCGTGTCTACAGTATTCCAACGGGATGCAACACCCGGCTCATCACCTGAAAAGGTGGCCATGTTAGATGGCTCCAGAAAGGACAATGTTGTGCCCAGCACAAATGAAGAGATGTTCATACGCAGAATGTCCACGGCTGGAAAGAAGTCTGTGCAGAACATCAGCAATGAACAAAGGGCCTCAAAAGTCCTGGGGATTGTATTTTTTATTTTCTTGTTGATGTGGTGCCCGTTCTTTATAACGAACATAACTTCAGTTCTGTGTGACTCCTGTAGCCAGGAAGTTATTCAAAGGCTCATGGAGATATTTGTTTGGATAGGATATGTATCCTCAGGGGTGAACCCTCTCGTCTACACGCTCTTCAACAAGACATTCAGGGAGGCATTCAGCAGGTACATCACCTGCAATTATCGGACCACAAAGCCAATAAAGGCCCTTCGGAAATGCTCCAGCAGGATCTCCTTCAGAAATTCAATGGCAGAAAACTCCAAATTCTTTATGATGCATGGGATGAGAAATGGGATTAGTCCCGTTATGTACCAGAGCCCAATGAGGCTTCATAGCTCACCAATCCAGTCATCGTCAGCCATTTTATTGGACACATTATTGCTCACAGAGAATGAAGTTGATAAAACAGAAGAACAAGTGAGCTATGTATAATGGAAAGAAAACCATTTCCACAACTATTTATATGACTACGTATTGTACGTAAATATGCTTTATAAGGATATAAATATTATTGTCTTCTGTTATTTATAACAAGCAAAACCTTACTGAAGCTATATTATATTAATTCATCTCCTATAAAACTATGGTTCCTTTATCTAGGATGTCCTCTACTTTACCAATTTAAACACAAATATCCCACTGAAGTAACAGCAATTTCATTCAGTTATAAATAAGTGAATATCAGAGCATTGTAGTTTAGAAGCGGAGGGATATAAATAAAAGAAGCTAAGGCAACTCTTGAGTGTGTGACTTTAGTTTTCCATTATCTCCAGCCTTTCCAAAGTACATTTCTATGAAGACACACAAATATAAACACTACTTTAATGCTCTCCTTGATCTTATGCTTAAAGCAGACAGGACTCATATAGGCTGGTCTTCTGCCCAAGACAGAAGGGATGAAACAACCAAGTGCACACATGCTTGTCGAAATGCCAGAGTTTTGATTTAAACATGTGTAGAGTATACAGAACATATGACTTTATGATAACACACAAGGGATCAATACAGTTTTTTATTGGATACTCTGTTGATTCTGTGTGTCAAACTATGAGGTAACACTGTTCCAACAGCAGTAACCCACACTTGGTTTCCTACTCACTCCTACTATGCTGTGGGGAAAGGGTGCCATAGGAAAATTCACTGTATCAGAGAGAAATTTTCCCTTGCCCATTCTGCACAGGAAGCAAACCTTGTCCTTGCCAGTATAATGAGATGGAAATTTCACATGCTGAAATTGTCCCCATGTGTTATTTTCTGCATAGGAGAAAAATCTCTTACCTTACTGAATTATTTTTTCCCTCTGCGGCTCTTAACATATGGGTTTGTTATTTTCAAGTTACTCACGAACATTGAGCTGTTAGTTTATTTTATTGGCAGAAAAGTGGAGGCATTTATTTTAGTAAGAAGGATGATATGGTATTTTCTACTTGGTGTGCGCAACAGGAGGTCAAGAATGTGAGAATGTCTCTTACAGTTATCTCAGTTATAACTGATTTAATAGGTCAAATTCTCTTTTTGGCTCACTGTTAATGAATTAAATCCCCTTCCCTGGCCCAATATTTACACAGTCACCAACTGAAAATATAGAAAAGCCTTTTGCCACATACACTGGAAGGTGTGCTGATGGAGATTCTTTTAAACCCTATGTATAAAATCCTAGCCTCTATGAACTCGATGAGATCTGCCACTAGCTTCATGGAGCCAAGATTTCAGTCTGAATACGCAAGATATACCAAACTGATTCTAGATTTTTGCTAAAATTTTCCCATCAGGAATTTCAGTGCCTTAACTGACGTCAGGTGGCCTTGGGACAAGCTGACATCGAACGATGTAATTGAAATCAACATCAATCAGTTTCAACTACGAGGGCAGGCAGGGTTTTTTTTTTAAGGGATGGAGAACACGGGTGGAATCTGAAGATTCAGCACATACCTGGCCATCCACCCCGAACATTTATCCTTTCCCACTCCCACAGAATGCCTAAAATATTTTCAGAATGTTAAACATGTAAGCTAATTTCTAACTCTATCACTCATCTTTTATGTAAACATCTACTTTATATCAATGCCATAAAAACAAACAAGATTTACCAACTGTCTAACAATGGTTAAGGTTTCCTGAAAATCCAGTGTTTTGTTGGCTTCACCCTTCACCTCCTCAGATAAGGTCTGTGAAACTGTGGTCTGCTAAGCAAGCATGTTTTAAAATGGTTTGCACCAAGAGAGCAGATAACAGTAATTTGGTAACCAAACTAAGAGCGGTTAGTAATGCTGATAACTTCGGCCCTGACCAGCTACAGGTATCTTCAGATTCTATTATTGCTTTTTTGTTTTAGTTTTAAAGAGCAGGAGAAAGAGGCATTCTTAAAATTAAGATCAAACAGGTATAAGAACTATGAAACCTAAACTAGTAAAGCGATCTTTACTCTCTCTGGAACGTGATCTAACCACAGCCTCTTCTTTCAGCTTTGATGCAGTTATTGTTTCCAGCCTCGTACCCCAGGGTACACCAGTGTGCATTAATGATGATAATGCACTCACAAATGTATGAACATTTATTACCAGGGAAATAAACCAGGGTGACACTCAAGGAACTTAGACCTTTAATGTCTTAATTTATCAAAAGGAGAGAATAATAATGTTCCTTTGTATTTATACAGCAACTTTCATCAGAGGATGGCAACACCCTTTAAAATAGGGATGAAGCAACTTTCCTAGGAACAGTAAATTAGGGAGCTGAGAGCATGTGACTCTCTTAAGAATAGAGTGAATCAGTGGCAGAGTATGAAAGAAACCCCCAAGCCCTCCGAAATTTCATCATCCTGCTAGAAAGACTGAGCCTTGCCTAGACAAGGGAAGATAGCAACGGTGGGAATATTTTTTTTGGCATAATGCCAAATTAGCTCCTTCAGAGTAAACAACACCGGGAGCGCTAATGAGACTGGACAACTTGGTGTTTTAGGGCTCATTCCTACACCCTTTCAAGCCAGTGGCAGTGCTGCCATCAACTTTAATGGGTGCAGGAACAGGCCCCTTGGATCTTACCGAAGTGATGCTTTTCTGATCAGGTTCAGATGACATGGAGTTTAAAATGGTGTCAGCAGCCAGAAGCCTACCTACACTATGGCTCTCAAAGCTGGTACCAACAAAGGACCTGCCAGGACATTTCCACATTGGTTAGACCTGTACATTAATGCACATCCACTGAATTAAAAAGAATTACAGATTTTTAATTAGAATTAAAGAATCAGAAAAAAATTTACATCTAACAACTTTCTGCAGCCCTTGCAACACAGTCATCTATGACACAAATCTACAAATATGTGCTGCTAAAGGAAAGGGAGTCCCTTTATCTCTCCCAACAAGCTGTAAAAACCTAACGCAATGGCTACTGCAGATCCGGGGGCTCAAAAACTTCTGACAGTTCCAAATGATTACATCACTGTTTCTTCTTGGGAAGGAAATCATATTTCCCAAAGCTATTTTAATTCTTACAGTCCACAGTCACACAGTCATCTTTTCACAGTGTTCATTTATAATCGGTATCAGCTTCAGCACAAAGCTTCCCCCCTCCGCCCCTGCTTTCTTTAAGCTTTTAAAGCTCCTTTTTTAAGCTAATAACGCATATGTGACAAATTATTTATTTAGCTACAGAATGGAAAGCACTGAAGATAACGTCCTTCCAAATACATTTTATATAAAAGAGAACCTGAAGTAACAATGCTAGAGAATTCCAGGAAAAGGATTAAAAACGTGTTTCATTGGTAGTTATATTACATTCTTCCTCTGCCCCCGCACCTCATTAAGCATTAAAAAAATTGAACATTGGAATTCTTTTCTGCTAATTAAAATTTCTGCTTGATACCTCTGTCATTATAAAGCCCAGCGGTATTGGGTTGTTACAGCTGTGAATAGCAGACAAACTAAGGGAGAAAAAAAAACAATAATCGAAAGACTCAATTCGATTTGCATTATCTTAGACTATATTTTTCTTCTAAAAATATTTTGAAGGGCAAAAAAATACTCAACCAACTTCAGGTATATACCTAATGGAAAATACTGCACATTATCACCCCACTTATAAGGAGGATGCTCTGAAACCACACTGGAGCGTAAGTGTGTTCAAATTCATATTTGCAGTGTTCTGGTAGCTGTGTTGGTTGCAGGATATTAGAGACAAAAGGTAAGAGAGGTAATGTCTTTTATTGGACCACCTTCTGCTGGTGAAAGAGAGAGCTTTTGAGATAGACAAAAGTTCCTCTTTGGGTCCAATTCATACGTGGTCTGATCACAGCAGACAAGTAAATGCGCTAGAACGATTTGCAATCAAAAAAATATCAAATCTTCATGAAAGGGGAATATTTAAGACGACAAACTAAGCCAGCACGCTGTTCACTTTGGATCGTCTAGCACAGAAATAGTGCCAAGAGACTAAGCTTTTGAGGAGCAGGGCATGGATTCACACAAATTAGCAGGTCATAAAAAACAGTCATATGGCAGACAATTGCATCCATCCTCATGCTGAACGTGCATATCAGGTAAAATTCCTCACACTTCTTCAGGAACTGTTCTAGATTTATGAAAAAAAACCCAGCTCTCTAATGTGCATCTGATGAAAGCTACTGGATGCCTAAGCAAAGCAAGTGGTTTATTAATTCTCGTATACCCTATCTGGGAAGGAAAAGCTTTATTGGCAATGACAGGGTACAGCAAAAACACAGGCAGCAATAACCGAAGTTTCTCCTCTCACTCCACCAACCACCTCAACTGTGGCTTAAGATGGAGCATCCTGAAGGAGCAAAAGGTAATTTAGCTTATCTGCTGTCTCTGCAAAAACTTTGGTAGAGATGACAGTCTGTAATAAGAACCCCAAATCAAAGTCCAGTTTGTGTCCTAGTCCTAGTCTACACTAGGGGGAGGAATCTAAGTTACGCAACTTCAACTATGTGAATAACGTAGCAGAAATTGACATACTTAGATCTACTTACCACAATGTCTTCACTGGTAAGTCAACGTCTGACACTCTCCCATCGACTCCACCTGCACTTCTTGCCCTGAAGGAGTACTGGAGTCCACGGGAGAGCACTTGGCAGTCGATTTATCACGTCTAGACTAGACGTGATATATCAACCCCCTGCTAGATCGATCTCTGCCCGTCGATTCAGCAGGTAATGTAAACAGGCCCTTAGTATGTCCCAGAGGATGACTTCTGAGAGAGTAATAGCAGAAAACAACCTCTGAATAGGCTTTCATCAGCAACTGCCACCCAAGCAAACATGTATTTCACCAAACCCTCTTTCACCCAGCAAGTAGCCATCGAAATTTCATTGCCAAGGTCTATGTACATCCATATAAATGCCTCTCCGCCTGTCCCAATAACCCAATTTAGACATTGAGCAAGGATACCTAAGTCATGTCACAATCCATACCCAGGAAGAGATTGTGTAAGACTAGATTTTAATCTCAAAATCCAGAAAGGAAAAACAGGCTAGTTGAAGAAGAGCAGGCTTCTATGTAGAGACAAACATCTTGGTGAGAGGACAATTCACAACAGGATATGTCTTAACTGCAACTGAAAACCCGTGGCTGGCCCATGCCAGCTGGCTCGGGCTTGCGAGGCTTGGGTTATGGGGCTGTTTTCATTAGTGCACAGAGATTTGGTCTTGGGCTGGAGCCCAGACTCTAGGAACCTGCGAGGTGAGGAGGTCCCAGAGTATGAGCTGCAACCTGAGCCTGAACATCTACACCACAATTAAACAGCCCTTTAGGCCCAAGCCCCGTGAGACCAAGTCAGCAGGCATGGGCGAGCCCCGGGTGGATAGCGGCAGGGCTGACAGACCCAAAGAGTGTGGTTATGAGTGGGGAGAAGATATGAAGAGAAAGACAGGGATAGGGAATTAAAAAAAAAAAAAGTCATATACTGGACAAGAGAGTCCTCGTTTTAGCAACAATATCAACAAGACTACGGAAGAACTAAAACAAATTACCTCCATTAGTAAGAGGCGCTCTGATATGAAGGAACTGCTGCAAGTTATTGGTGGAGGGTAAGCAATTTGTTATACAGCAGCTAAATATTACACTGTGCAGGGCGCAGAAAAGTCAGATGGATAGACATTCCAGCTGCTAGCATCAGCATGAAGTAGAATAAACTTGTTTGGGAAAATAATCCTTTTGCTGTCGTGGCACATTGCCTTTTAGCTACACTTCCCAAGTGAGAAAGCTTTGCAATTCTCAGCTTCTAGTACATATAGGTATCTGCATAAACAAAAATGATTTATAAACGTTTATAATGCAGTTAATCACTCACCAGCAAAACTCAAGCCCTTTTTTGGATGAAAGCTACACTCTTTGTTTAATAAAAAAAATCCATTTAACCCTTAAGGTCTGAAATCTGCATAAGTACCCAAAAAAAAAAAAAAAAACCCAACCAAACCAAGTATTTGGGCTGCAATTCTCTTCATTCTTACAGAATATGGCCCACGATGTGGTAAATCAACCAGCAGTAAACCCCTATAGGTCCCAGGTACAAAATGGAATATTAAGTTATGCAATTCCCAGTTTGCTTGATTTTTTTTTTTTTGGTTACAGCAACTCAGATTTGGTAGTTTGTCTTTTTAAATTACAAGACAAAAGTTGAACACGCCTTAAAACTGAGTTAAAATACACACTGACATGGAACAGAACGGTTCCTTCGGAACAGTTATGCTTGATCATTCTGTTGTTTATTTCTTCACATTTTTAAAATATATCTACAGATGCTTATCTACTGTTCCGGCTGCATATCCCATAAGCCAAAGTTTACAACATAAACAGAGACGAAAGGACTGCTCATAAAAATATCCACCTCCACTCACACCCTCTTCAACAGCCTTAAAAAAGAAGAGGAAATTATGAGCTTTGCAGTATGCTCAGCAGTTAACAAATCTGGGATCTTGCAGACCAAGTGGGGAGGGGGAGTAGGTTCTAAACCAGGCCTGCACGATATGCGGCCCGGGAGCCACAAGTGGCCTGCACGGGCTCACTATGCGGCCCGCGGGGGGCGGGTAGGAGCGGGACAAGCCAAGTGGTGGGGTGGTGGGAAGCAGATGGGGGTGGGGCAAGGGCGGGGCTTTACGGCCTGCAGCTGGTTTTTTTGCAGTAATATGGCCCTCGCTGCTTTCCGAGTTGTGCAGGCCTGTTCTAAACTCAAGGAACATCCTCTACCCCCAACAATAGAGAATGCCCTCCCAGCAGGTTCAGTAGCTCTGCTATCTCCCTTGTGGTGCTATACTATGAGGAAAGCAATTTAGGGCTTTATAGGTTAGAACTCAATATCCTGAATTCTGTTCAGAAGCTTATTGGGAGACTGTGAAGTTCACAGAGCCCAACTCTAGCGCACTCCCACTACGAACTCCACTAAGCGGGCTACAGCATTCTGCATTAGCTTCAACTTCCAAACGGTTCCAAAAAAAAAAATTCCATACAAAAATGTATTAAACAAATCATTAACACGAAACCGTACAATATTCTGCATATCAGAAAGCTAGCTTTAGAGTTGTTAATACAACTCTTCGCAAAACTGGCATGTTTTCCATGGAGTTTATCAGAGGAGGCAGTACTTGAACTATTTCCTTACTACTTACTTACTTACAAAGTCAACTTCAGGAGCTTGTACATAAAAACCACAAATCAGGAGAAGTTGGTAGTGGTTTACAAATTTATTTTTATGTTGTATATCGTATGTAATATCAGCAATTAAAGTAAAATAATCCAAGGGCAGCAAATATTTTTGATGGAACTTTGAACCACGTGGAAACTTGCAATATAAAAGTGCAGAAGTTATTGCTCTGCTCACCCAAAATTGCTATCGGTGCACCTGATCCTTGACATGCAAAATAGACACAGAAATACCAACACTCTGACCAATACCTAAGATGTGTATTTAATCCCACCATAAAATGACTTTACTGTATAAAACTTCTTGATCATTCTGATTAAAACTGTCTGAATTTTTTAAACAACTATTGTTACACAACTAACCACCACTGACTAACTGAAGGTAGAAAAATTCTCTTTATAGTGTTTACTTCTGCATTTGACAGCACTTTCTAGATAGCCAATTTTGAGGTTTCTCTGTATATTCAGTTTCTCTGCAGCTTGCAAGGGTCTTCCAAACAGCAGCAAGGCAGACAGAGACTTTTTTAAAAAATAGGAAACTAATCACAAGAACTATCATCTACTTTTGAATCTGCTTTTATTTTTTTTTAATTGACTAAATTGCAAGCCCCATCTAGCTAGAAATTTTTAAGGCCCCCCCAACATCTTTGTACGTGAATCCTTCCCAGGTATTTAAAAACAAAAAGAACAGTGTCCCTTTAAATGGAAAGCTCTTTGTCCTATAAGGAATTGTGTTTACATATACACGCACTTCTAGAAATGCGGAGGATATTTCTCATTAAGTCACTAAACAGTGCATTACCAAATGATCTTGCAAAATATGCAGGTTTAATACTCTCTAGTAAATATCCAACAGCAAATTTCTCTGACATAACAATTATTAATTCTTCAACAAACAATTTCATTTCACGGCTCAAGTATCTCAGTATTTTCTCCTGACTAACCATGAAACTTCCTTTTCTGAACAGTCCATTTTTAAATTATCTAATAAAAAAACCTCTCCTAATTTCATGCATTATAAAGACATCCATTGCCTCTCATTTTATGTCATGTCATTGAGTAATGAAATTTCATTTTTACAATCTTACATAAGTTGTTCCACAAATTCTGAACACTTACTGGAATTAAACAAAAAAAAGAGCACACCAGACATGACCATGTGTTCCTACCCCACCCACCCCGCCACGTTATGCATGCTAGGATTTAGCAATTCTAAAAGATTTATAAGACATGGAATGATTCCTACTACAGAGAATATATTTTTAGGCTCTAAAAAAATATAAAGGAGAGGATTATTCCATGAAGAAATAGTTTCAGGTCTCAGTAGGATAAAAACAGGTATAGACTGCTGAATCACCTAGCTCAGGTCTAAACCCAACCCATCAGTCCACATGTGCAGTCTTAGCATTCCAGCCTCCAATTAGGATTTGAAGACACAAAACTTTCAAAAGCCCATAAGAACCTCAGGAGATTAGGTTCCATTTTCAACGGGTCTTGTCCACACATCAAAATGTCGCCAGTGTGGATTCAGTTATACCAAAATTAAATTGCTTATACCAGTACAGTTCACTCCTGTATGGAAAGAGGCGTGAGTGCTATTAGTATAAGATAATATAACTGCATCCACACCCAGGGCTTAACCTGATATAACCATCTTGGTTTAAAAAACCAACACCGCCATGTACCTTATCGTTAACTGAAAGGGCTCTATTGATAGAATTTTCAAATGTAGCTCAGACCTTAAGAACCTGTGAGAACAGCTGTGCAAATGACAGATGTGTCAATTCACAGGCAATTCCAAAAAATATCAAGGAAAAGAATTAGATGTGGGTTCAAAATTTCTGGTGAATCAAAAAGTTAAAAAAAAAAAAATCAGTTGAATGAAACGCTTAATTTGACCTGAAATGTTTTGTTTTCATCTTTCTTTCCCTATTTTTTACTAAATAAAATGAAAGGTGAATTAGAAACAAGAGTCAAAAGTTTCATTTTGATAATGTAATAAGAAACTTTTTTCCAACTGGTTTTCAACTAAAACAATTCACCAAAAATTACATACATTCAGGAAATGTTTGTTGACCTGAATCTGCATTTTTTGCACACACACACACACACACACAAAAATCAGTTGAAAAATTTCACCAGCTCAACTGAGGTGCCTAAATCCCACTGACTCTCATTGAGAGTCAGGCTCCTAAATCACATAGCACTTCTGAAAATTTTACCCATTGTCTGAAAAATTCAATTTTTGGACCAAATTTCCTTGCGTTATTAACATGAACTCTGATTATTAACACTGACAAATTTTGTAAAGTCCTAGATCACTTTCATGATGAATGTTGTTTACTTTCTATAAGACATTTCACTTTGGTTAATGAAAACAGACTAGTCAGTGTCACAAGTTTCAAATCATTTTCGGCTTTGGGTTCTCTTGTACCGGCGATGGTTGCAAACATGGAATTTTTAAATCCAGTTTTAATTTCTTTTTTCCCCCCTAAGTCATGAAGGCATTTCTGTTGCTATTAAGCTTTTGTTTGTTTTTAAGGGGAAAACATCCCTTTTAAAGGGCAAATAAAGATAAAATAGCTGTGGAGGGGAGTAAATAAAACCCTTTTGACCTTTTCTGCCCAAGATTTAAAAATTGGGTAAATTAGCTTCTCCAAATGTTTCCCCTTTCTGATTAACATGTCAAGAACATAACAGGTTCAGATCATGAAAGAATGTCACTTAGGTCTGTATTCAATTAGCTAGAAAAGTTAACATCTGCCTTTTGGAAAAAAGAAGGCTACATGAGCCTTAGAAAAGATTTTCTAAATCGTGAGGAAGCAAAACAAGTGTTTTGGTTTCTCGCTTTTTTTTTTTTAATTTGAAACCAGCCCTCAAGTGCCAAGATGCTGAGGCTCTTTATTTAAAAAAAACAAAACACTAAGAAATCATTCATGATATCTCATTAATATGTCCCTACAAGGATGAGTTTAGTATAAGATACATGCATTTCATTAGCTGAAAATATATTTGTCAGGTAATTTAGGCCCAAATTTCTAAATTTATTATTAGAAGTACAATAGAACCTCAGAATTACGAACTGACCGGTAAACCACACACCTCATTTGGAACCGTAAGTGTGCAATCAGGCAGCAGAAGAGACCAAAAAAACAAAATAAAATCAAATACAGTACAATACCATGTTAAATGCAAACTACTAAAGAAATAAAGGAAAAGTTTTAAAAAAAGATTGGATAAAGGTAAGGAAAGTTTTTCTATGCTTGTTTCATTTAAACTAAGATGGCTAAAAGCAGCATTTTTCTTCTGCATAGTAAAGTTTCAAAGCTGTATTAAGTCAATATTCAGTTGTAAACTTCTGAAAGAACCATCATCACATTTTGTTCAGAGTTACAAACGTCCATTCCTGAGAGATTCATAACTGGAGGTTTTACTGTATTCCTTGTAATACACAGAACAGAATGTGAGTCTTTGCCCCCTCTAGTGGTTCCCATGAGAAAATAAAAGTTTTCTACAACTGCCAACTAAAAGAGTTGTTCATTAGAATCATACTTTTAGCACTTTAAATCCAGATTCAGACAACTTAACTACAATTGATACATTCATAGATTTTTTGCATTTCATAATTCTACTGAAGTATTTTCAAACCACACAGCACTGTTCTAATCAATGGTTCTCAACCAAGGTACCCCCAAGGAGATGCAGAGGTCTACCTGGGGTACTCAACTCATCTCGATTAGTGTTTCTCAACCTGGGGGTGTTACAGAAAGGGTTTAGTGGGGGGTCACAAATGCAGGTCAGCATTAGGAGGTAGCAAGCAAGGCAACTGTTCAGTGCTCCACAAAGCTAAGTTACATTATTCAGCCCCCTGCCTGGGGCTTGGGCTTCAGACAAAAAACAGACTCAAGTATCACACTGAAACGTAAATACAATATTTATATTCCAATCATTTTATTTTTTAATTATATGATAAAAATGAGAAAGTAATTTTTCAGTAATAATGTGCTGTAAAACTTTTTTGTATTTTTATATCTGATTTTGTAAGCGAGTAACTTTTAAGTGAGATGGGGTAGATGAGACAAATCAGATGCAAAGAGATACAATAGTCTGGGAAGAATGAGAACTGTTCTAATATATGAGAAAGTAAAAATGAAATTGACTATACAGACAATTCCTAAGCTGAGCGAAGAGCAGAGTGAACGAGAGAGCGTGAAAAATAAAGAGATTGTAAACATTCTTGCCAGTTAAAAAAATGAGGTGGTAATGCTGGAAATGAAATTTAAAATTTGATTTTTATTTTGACAGTCCCTCTTAAATGGAAAAAAGGTCAGAAATCATAAATTTAAATGCTATTTTCCACCAGCTACAATAAATATTTTATAAACCGCTCTGATATTATGTAGCACGTAACATCAGCAAGGAGAGAAGATTTGTAGCCCATGATCACCAGCAAAAAGAGCAAGACGAGGGGAAAGCAGACAGCTACACTACAGCATCAGAGTAAACACACCACTGGGCCTCTCACTTGTTTTCTGTGCTACTCTGCAATCAAGTCCCTGACCTTCAAAACATTTCAGGCTTTATTCATGCCTCCGCACTGCTTTACAATAATATTTTACTTTGACAAAGCCTCCCTTAAGGATTCATGCATTTAAAAAATGAAGCCATAAAATCCAAAACTTTCAAGCTAATGCCATTTTTGGCTTTACTAGCTACAAATGCTTATTATTCTGAGAGAAAGAATTCCCGGTATACAGTTCACTTTGAGAATTTATCACAGTAACATGAAACCCTTGAGAAAAAGATTTAATTAACTGCCCCATCTTTGTGAGGCTCTAAGGTGGAGAAAAGCTGTACCAAGTTATATAACCTCTCTCTTCTGTGAGCTCAGTCACTGCAGGATTAGGCCCTACACTGTACCCTCCAGTACTTTGCTCAGTTTCTTTTTGTATGTTCCAAGTAGCAAGGCTGCAACTGGTATGTTCCTAAATATGACATGCAAATATACAACTGTCATCCAAGTATATAAACACCAGCTACACCCATGATAACCCACAACTTTCCTGAGATCCTACATCTTACTCTCTAGTCTCACCAGAGCATCTCCCCACCGCCATCCCACCCCCAATCTGATTTCACGCACAGTGGAGCACTTACCAGAGGACCACACCTTGCACTACTCAACCTGATATAAAAGGACTTGCTGAGCAAAGACTGGCCTCTTGCTACAGAAATGAAGACTTTTCTGTGATCTCACCCCATTCCCCCAAGCAACCAAGAAAAACTTTGGAGTGCAGTGTCAGAAGAAAATTGCTGAATATGATGATCAAGAGATGACTTACCATGTCTACATTTATATGAGACACAAAGATTAGTACTACAGTATGCATCCTAATTGCAAAGTGAACCACAACAAGGTAGCTCTTTCACATTCCCAAGTCTCCTCTTAGTCTAGATGCAACTTCCTATCTATCTCCTTAGCAAAAAGCCAAGAAATCTTTAAAATAAAAGAGAAACTAGGAGGCACTTTTCCTTACAGTGCATGAACAATGATCAGTTATTACAGTGACAAAAGCCACTGCATTACAGTAGACTCTTGATTATCCAGGATTGGGTTAACTAGAATGTGGACTAACCAGGATGTCAAAAAAAAAAATAAACGTAACTTGCAGGGTCGGCTCTGGCTTTGTTACCGCCCCCAAGTACACACAAAAAAAACCCCACCAGGGTGCAGGATAGCCAGAGAACCAACACCCCTTCCCCCGGCGCAGGGTGGCTGGTGAACCAACCCCCTCTCCCATATTTCCTATGGATGATGATTATCCGGGATTTTATTAACCAGGATTAATTTTTTCCCTATCATCCTGGATAATCGAGAGTCTACTGTATTTCAAACTGGAGCACGTCTTCCCTCAGCTTTGGCTACTAATGCAATTTTTTAAATGTTCACTACTTAAAGTGCATGTTGTAAATAATTTCTTTACAATGTTGCAGGTCATCTTGAAGCCAGAGCAAGATTTTAGCACTCACACTAAAGGTGATGCCACCTTTTCTGAAAACCATTACCTTATTTCTGGCTTAAAGCACTGAGTTTCTTCCTACCGCGTATCAAGGTTGGTTTTGATGCAGAAATACTTTTTAAGATAAATTCAAACAGGTGGAATTATGTTGTAACCCGTAACAGAAGTCTAAAACTCACTACAAATGGGAGAAAAGGGATAATAGATTTTAAAGGATAGAAAGGACAACTGTAATCAGTGAATGTGACCTCCCGCCTAACAGGCCATAAATTTCACCCTGTAATTTTTGCATCTAATAACTTGTGACTGAACCAGAGCATCTCATTTAGAGAGAAACACCCAATCCTGATGTAAAGATCTCAAGTGACAGAGAACGTACCACATTCTTTCATAGATGTTCCAGTGGCTAATTACACTAGCTGTTAAAAGTTTCTCGGAACACAAGTTTATGCTTAAAAAAAAAACAACCCCAAAACCCATTAATCACTGGAGTTAGAGCTCTAAAGGTTGATGCTTAAGAAAAAAAAATTATTGTCAGCTATACATTTTATTCTATTTCACTGGGATCATGTCATCGTCACCAGCATAAAGGCCAAATGCACGCAGACACCTGCCCAGACCTGTGGCAGAGTTAGCTCTGTGAACAATTATTTGAACAGGGATTTGTTATACACGCACGCTACTGTACACACCCAGCCTTTCCTAGGTATAAAATATTCAACAGATGTATACATTTGACCCAAGGGTTGTGATCGCAGGGAAAGTTAATTTATTAAATCAACCACCTTTCAAGCACTGAAAAAATAATTCAAAATTAGGAATACATGGCACATGAACTAAGCTGAGAACCACAATTCTCTGCTGCATACGGATTGTGTGTTAAAATTTTCCTTTGCTCATTAATTTTTTTGGCGTCAAACACTGAACTGTGAAGTCATTTCAGATCGGATAGCTAAACACAGTATCGTGTACTTGAAAAAGAAAAGTCAGGCTGTTTTTATCTTTATTAAGACTATGTGTACAGATTTACTTGTAGCCCAAGGGGAAAATATGTTTAATAGCATGTGATGGGACTATTAACAATAGCTGTCCCACAGCAGTAGCACTAATTTCCTAGGGAAAACATAAATCATTAAGGAAATCCATTCTCCTGTTTTGAGAGGATCTCCATATCTTTCACATTAGAACTATTTGCAGAGAGAGTTCAATATGCCCCTCTTCCTGTGGAAGCCTTGATCACAGTCCAGAACTTAAGATGAAACATGCCTTATCCAGCTTGGGGCTTGACCCACTATGCTCAGAGATTAGGTCTAATAAAAATGTAAGGCATTTCAAGCAACACAGAGAGCAACTCACATTAAGAAATAACTCCCAACTGCATGTGAAACATCAGACGACCAGCAGTTCACTGAACTTGCTAGTAGTTGGTCCCCACTCCTCCACTGGCTCTCCAAGGCAAGCACATCCAATTAGTCTCCAGCAACCCACGGATGTTACTTTAGGTCTGAACTTGCAGAGGTTTAAGGAAACATCTGCAAATGGAATATGCTGAAAGTGCCTCAGAGCAGAGTCAGTAGGAAGTTGAAGGTATTTTCGAAGGGGAAAGGCAATAAACTGACAGAACACGGCAGCTGACTTGTTATTTTTAAAAACTGCTAAATAAGGGAGCTCAGCACAAGAGTAGGCTATGGTGTAAATACCTCCAAAAACCAGCCCGAGATCAGCCCTTCCTTTGATGACAACCAAAGAGGAGACTGATGCTGCCTTTCCAACAGGCGTCAGCATCTGGAACAGCAGAGGCGCCACAGCTCAAGACACAGGGCTAAGAAGCGCATAAAGCACTATGTTAAAAAGTAACTTAAAATTGTCACAAACATGGTCACTGTTTCCTCCTTTCCACAACGAGCCTGAGGGCATGCCACAGGAACCAGCTCCTGACCCGGATGCCTCAGTACCACCCTGCATAAAGGGCAAGCTCAGTTTTGGCAATTTAAAGGCTGTCCTCCTTCCCCTGCTGCAGTTCTGCTACTTCAAATGTTCTCCGCAGACAGCTCACTCATCTCCACTAAGTACAAAACAGATGTAAGCCATAAACACGCAAGGGCTTTGAGTCCTGATTTTTGGAAGGGCTGTGCACCCACAATACTGGAGTAGATAAGCAGGATAACTCAAGCCAGTGCTTTCTAAGACATCAGAAGCCACAGTTTATAAATAAATGTGTTGTTTTTTTTTATCATCATGCAAGAATACGTTGGTCTTTAATCATCCAGTATGAAAGGGCAGAAGCAGGACAAGACTCATAGTGATCTCAGGGTGCACGCATGGGCTTTCAAGATGCTATTCAATTCCTGATCTCTACCCCATGAGGTTTTCCTAGATACCAACGACAGAAGAGAGCACTGTCATCATCTAGTCTGACCTTCTGCGTAGCACAGGCCAGAGAATTGCCCCACAATAATTCTTAGAGCAGAACTTTTAGAAAAACACCCCATTTTGATTTAAAATGGTCAGTGATGGAGAATCCACCACAGTCCTTGGCATATTGTTCCAATGATTAGTTACCCTCATTGTCAAAACATACACCTTATTTCCAGTCTGATTTTGTCTAGTTTCAACTACCAGTCATTGGATTTTGCTATATCTTTCTCTATTAGACAGAAGAGCCTCTTATTGAATATTTGTTCCTCATTAGGTACCCACAGACTGTGATCAAGTCACCCCATAAGCTTCCTTTTGTTAAGATAAATAGATTAAGCTCCTTGAATCTCACTATAAGGCATGGTTTCCAATCCATTAATCATTCTGATGGCTCTTCTCTGAACCTCTCCAATTTATCAACTTCCTTCGTGAATTGTGGTCACCAGAACTGAACATAGTATCCCAGCAGCAGTCGCACAAGTGCCTAGCAGAGAGGTAAAATAAATTCTGCTCCTACTCAAGATTCCTCTGCTAAGTTACATCCAAAAACTGCATCCGATCCTTGGCAGTACAGACGCCCAGGCCAGGCCCTGCCTGGTAGCCCAGTATTTAGAGTTCCTCACTATCATATAGGTTGTTCAGAGTCAGGGTAAATACTGTAGCCAGGGAAAAGACATGGAAAGGATTAAGGACAAAAATGGGGATAAGAACAGGTTCAGGACTTCCAGCTCACCTGGCTAGATTTTAGCATGCACAAGATCTGTACCTTAGTTTAAAGACATACCATGTGCCATGCAGAGGTCCTAATCTCGCTACTCACTGGGGGGTGCTGTGGAAGCAGAGATGCCAAACTCCATGTCAAATTTAGGGAGAGGCATAGCAACAGAAAATAAAAAGATATCTGCAGAAGCAAGCTGGTCCCTGGCGCTCTACAGAGATGTCAGGATACAGTAAACGGTTTAAATCAGAGCCTGGAAAACCTCCCCTTGTAGCAGGAAGTTATCAATTCCCAATTATGCTTTGTGTTGGTGGAGAGGGGAAAGTGACAGTCAGATCAAAAACAAAAAAGTTCTGCCAGAAACTGTCTGGATGAAAGATCCCTGCAAGAATGGAAGAAGCGTGTGGAATTTTCCTTTTGTTTACAGACACACAAAGGTCACAAACAGTACCAGCTGGCCTCTGGAGACGCCAGCTCCAGGTGTAGTGAAGAACAGATTGTGCCCATATGCATGGTAGAACAGCTCTTGGGAGACATCTGCTGCCCATGCAGGGAATTCAGAATATTTACAAACTGTTCATTATGGCAACCAATATGTGCTCAAGTCTTGGATCACACACACAAGACTCAAATAGTATTTTTCAGACGACGAATAGGACAATTTTGTAACTTGTGATCAAGACTGTCAAGTGACTAGGGATTTTTGGGCACCCAGCTTTAGGCACTTTTGAGAGGCCTGCTTTTCAGAAAGTGTGAATTAACTCTTTGACTTACTGGCACTCTATAAACAAAGGTCTTAAATGGTAAACTCCTAAAATTAAAACAAACACACAATTAAATCTGACAACATACTGCGGGTCTACTCACCCCCTTCTTACCTATTCAAAATGCCACTGTTAAACTCCTCTTGGCTCACTGCTCTGAGTACATCACCCCTTCTTTTTAAGTCTTTCCAGTGGCTCTCCCTAATCCACTGCATCAACACAAACTTCCAGTATTTTCTGACAAAGCCCTCCACATTTTAGCTCCACCCTACCTATATGCCCCATTAGCTTAGTGCAAAGTCAATTCCAGCCTTTGCTCCATCAATGACACCAGCTTCATTGCCCAATTCTCTGATAAGCACTTCTGTGTTTTCACCCACATCGCCGCTTCCTAGTGGTGGAAGTTCCCAGTCAAAATCAGAAAGTCACCATCTTGCTCTCCTCCAAATCCCGACTCAAAATTCACTTAGTCCGCAGTGTGTTTGGGTAAACAGCAATCTGCCACTTGCAAGGCAGAGGAAAGCTACAGTCATTCTACTGACTAGCCAGGAATTGAATGTATCCTGTTATATTTGTTATCCTGTCTCCCAGGCCCTACACTGGCTTCCTTCTTTGCCTCATCCACCTGTTATGTCTTTGTCTTAAAGCCAGTCAATGCTCTGGGGCATGGCCTGACATTTGTGACAGGTCTGAACAGCCTCTAGCACAGTGGGGCCCAACCTGGTTACAGCCTTTTACTTACTGCAATAAGTGTTAAATAACAAACAATGTAGGTATTTTATCTTCTGCTTAAAATAGCCAATAAAGTAATACTACTTTACACAATAATGTTTTTCTCCTCCTCTTCTCACAGGGCTTTACAAAAGCAAGTAGCATTACCCGATTTTAAAAACGGGGAGCACGCACTAAAACAGCCACGGCCACACCAATAAATCAGTGGCAGTGCAGGAAGTAGAACCCAGATGACTTCCAAGTCCTTTTAGCCACTAGAAGATAATGCTATCATTCACACCAAAACCTGCAATACTAACCAGCAGTCTGGACAGGAACTCTCTCAAACAGTCCATGCTGAAGCAGTGATTTTTAAGGGGTCTTTTTAGTGAAATACTTGGTGTTAATGAGATGAAGTAGTTGCTGTTGAAAAAGCAGACAGGGCCCTCTCCTCTTAGGACTGGCCAGGCAGCCTCTAACAGTCTGTGAATGAACTCGAGAGGAATTGGGGACTGTATTGTACCCAGGCCTCAGGGGAGAGGAGGGAATCTGTCTACACAGCCAGACAGAGCTCGGGCTGCAGGGCTGTTTCACTGCTGTACAGACTTCCAGTCTTGGGCCCGAGCTCTGGGACCCTCCTGCCTTGCAGGAGCCCAGAGCCCAGGCTCTAGCCCGAGCCCCAATGACTAAACAACAGTGAAACAGCCCTGCAGCCTGAGCCCCCTGAGCCCAAGTCAGCTGGCACAGGCCAGCTGCAGGCACCCAGTTGCTGTGTAGACAGACCCTGGCAGAACATTAACATCATGTCACCAAGCAAGTCCATGTGCTATTTGTATCATTTGAAGCAAGTGCTTATCCCCCTTACGCAACCCTCTATTCTTGCCTGCATTTTTTACCACTAATTTCCCAGGAAGTACCTGCAAAGTGCCCAATGAAGACTTCTAAACACCTAGGACATCCTCCTGGTGAGCAGATCTCTGTGCTAACATGTGAAGCCTACAGAGTCACAGAGCCAGAGCATCTAACAGTGATTTAGCTTCTTCTGGTTTCATACCAACATATGTGAAATCACAGATAAAGTTCCTTGCAAACATAAACTGCATGTGGCTGCTTTGAGCAGGGGATTGGACTAGATCTCCTAAGGTCCCTTTCAACCCTGATATTCTATGAATATCTTTCAGAACCATATTGTTTGTTACATTGAAAACCTCAAAAAGCCATTATATGGAGATAGGCAGACAGTATGAGCTACAGAATATTCATAGCCCTTTGCAGACAGTACAAATCATGTGTATTTGTATGTTCCTGGAATCACAAGAGGATTAGAGCAAAATCCCAAGGTTGGCATTGAAGCTTGACCACCTGGCAGAAAGAAGAAAGACTGGTTTACCTGTTTTCAAGAGGCTGGGAGTCAAAGCAAGACTTTGGTATAAGACACAGTATACACAGACTCATGATCTTCCATTTGATTCAACAAACGGACAGGACTTTTGATCGTGGGGGCGGGGGGGGGGGGCGGGCAACTCTTACTGCAGGGTTGAAAGGCCTTTGGCCTACCAGTACAATCAGCAACTACTGAGTATGTTTAGTAAGCATGTAAATCCCTACATGGTTTTTAGAGGTTTTCCCTGTGATGCTTTTGCCCTAAGAATCAATGTAATCTGCTTTGTGAAGGCTGGTTGGTAGATTGTGTAGCCCCTAGAAAATGAGTGAATGACATGTGCTGGACCCGAGTCTGAACTGTTGGGGAAATCACAGTGAGATACAGAGAGACTAAGTCTAACCCCCACCCCGATCTGAATGCAGCGACACACTGGTCTCTGCCTGACAGAGGTGACTGCTAGGACACCTGAAACCTTAAGAGGGTGCCCATGAGGAGGTTACGGGTGGGGTGTGTTAAAGGGGCTGATGGCCCTGAAATGGTTTTCTTTCACAATATGCTTCTACAGACACATGGAATGCCCTTAATTAAAGTTCTACCTTCCCAGGATTTGATTCTTTAGGGCTTGGAGCAAAGCAGAGACAACAACATGTTCAACTCTGGGGACAGCAAATGTTCTACGTTGCTGGGGCAAAGACAATTACTGCCCATAGAGAAGCAGCTCTCCTCAGCCAGAAAAATAGCTGTGGCAATGAGGAAATGTAGGTAAGTAAACAGGGAGTCCCAAAAAGTATCAGAGATAGGCTTCCCTGAGGGGGAAACAATGGGGGTACTTCCATGCAAAGGCTGACATTAAAAGCTTTTATTCATTTATTTAGATACTTTCACTGATCGGAAATTAGCTCACATCACAATCGTGCCTAGGATGGGGATGCTACCAGCAAGTTTAGTAATTGGGCAATCATCCTCTCTCTGGTTTACCCATTAATAAGCAAAGATTGTTTTCACTCACTATCCAACACTTTATTCTATTAGTGTGAGCATTAGGTTTAAAAAAAAAGATAAGGGAAGACAAGGGTTTATGACATAGCACAGGACTGAGAGCAGCAGATTCTGCTCTTTCATAGACTTGCTGTATGATCTTGGATAAGTGACTTCACCTCTTGTGCCTCAGTTTCCTCCAATGTAAAATTAGGATGACACCTACCTAGCTCCCAGGGTTCTAGGCTAAATTCATTAAGTGCTTTGAGATTGCCAGACAAAAAGCATCATAGAAGAGCAAAGTATTAGTAATAAAATCTTACTTAGGATAACACATTTCACCCAGAATTATCCCATGTGTTCTGCAGACTGCAGACCCACTCTCTAGACTTGGGCATGCAAAGGTGGAATTTAGGTGCCTAGAAGGGAATACCGGTACCAATATACAAGAATGACAGTCCAAGCCTGAAACTTGGCCTCCCATGTTAATATATGAACGAAAATTTCAGGCCAAGTTTCCATCTTCCCAAGCTGATAAATACACATGCCTATGGCATTGTAAAGTGCTACCCACAGAATCAATATGAGAGTGATTTGACATCAGGAGAAGATGGCCAAAAAATATTTGCTCCTACTAATTTCAGAACATGCAAACTCACTTGAAAGTGTGTGTCCCATTTTGGCATTACAGTCCACATAACTAAAAGACTGTTAAAAATAACCTCCACATTTAAAACTGTCTCATCTTCAAAACAATCTCCTACTTTCAAAGTTAGTTCTAGAGAGGTAACTGCTTCCAGTAACATTTTAGGCAGTCAGCAGGCAGACACATTTGTTTTGGAAATGTCATCTCAGGGGTGTCTAGTAAGAGACTGTGTATTCAACTTTAACTTATCTTGCAAATGGAATGAAGAATTCACGTTTTCCAACTTCATCTCACTCTTCAGGCAATTGGGCCATGTCTGGAGACCTCCTGAACAGCTCATTAAGTTGTCTGCTGAATATTTATTTAGGAAGTCTACTGCTATAAATGTCTGCAGTTTCTTAAAGAAAAAGTTACTTTACCCAATATGTACTGAGCAAAACTGCTGTTTAAGTGTTACCCATCCATTACTTGATACAGCCAGATACATTCCCTAAATCACACACCCTGTAACTAGACTTCACTCACTTAATTCTACTTGGCAACTCACTGTGGAAAATTTCAATAAGAGTTTAATTAAAGACACAGAAGTTTTACATGCTAGAGCATCTCAGAAACTTACTTTAACCCACTATTTCCTCATACACAATGAGCCAGAGGCTACATACGTTATATCCAATGGTTCCTGTAAAGCACCCAAGAGTTGGTACCAGCTCAGAGGGTCAATTTTTATTTTCTTTATACTTCGCATATTAGATTTAAGCCAACTTCTCCTTAAAGCGTGTACAGACACTGCAACTTTCACTTAAGGTGTATGATTACCCTCCACACACCCCAAAAATCACTTAGATGAAATACAAAATACTACATTAGTCAAAGGTTTTTACTAAACAGATGTGTTCAAAGTATACACTCGGCCCCAAAAATGACATTTCCCATGTGTAGGTTCCCCATAACAGGGAACTGCACAGTTTCAGATTTACTTCTCACAAGGGACCACACCACCACTCACAATGCAAGGTTGCACAACTCCTTTTTCTTCTATTTATATCTCATCCCAGTACATACCAATAGATCCACTGGATCATGAAATGCACAGGAGATGAGTTCTGCTACTGACCCAGATTTCATTCTCCTATTCTATGTATTTCCAGCTTCCATTTAGTTAGCAACTGATTCAGTTAGTGAGACGGATGAAGCACACACATGCTTTCAAAAAAAATCTCCCAGACAAATCAAACTGAAGGCTGAAGGACTGATGCAGTTAGAAATTGTACCTGAACAGAATGAATCCAAGTGACTCAACCGCTGCCCGCCTCACATCATCGTTGACATCACTCACCTATTAAAGAGGAAACAAGATGGTTCAAACCCCCTACATTTTGCATCAGCTCTCATGCATGTGATTTGATCTGAGATATAGGCCTGGGATTACAGAGAGAAAAATTAACAGTTACATTCAGCGAGATTACTTATCCTTGGCTGAAACAGACTCACAAAGAACTACCATTCCCACATTGTGACATGGTCCTATTTCTTTTTTTTTATCACAGACCTATTAGAAAGAACTGATGGCCTCCATATTCTGCTCAGTACAATAAATTATTATGAAGGTTATCTAGAGCAGATAAGAAACTCTTAGGTCCAGCCACCAAGTACTCCAGAGCTATGTTCTACTTTTTAGCAGTGTTGCTTAAAGCGATATTGGAGTTTGTTTATTCTCTTGCTGAATGTCTCTAAGCTTTAACGTTTGCAAACCCTGACTTCTCTCTTTGCTTAATGGAAATACGAGAATTAGACAGACCACTCATTCCCTTCATATCACTGTTTTAGATCAGAAAATTAGCATTACAGCTACAGAGTTCTGTCCATGGACTGTGTATTTGCTGCCACCGCCTCAGCTATTCCATTGCCTGCCCCAGACTCCGCAGAACTTACAGCAACATGCAGCAGACGTCTGATTGCCTTGTTGTTCCCTGAGCCACAGTAAGCCATCGCTACAGTGTACATTCCTGACCGACGGAGGATTGGATCCTGGAAGACACAGAAAGTGCTTCAATATTTATATTTCTGCAGACAAAGCCAGGAATCAGAAGTTCAGTTTCTAAGTCTATTCAATTCCTGGGCTCTGAAGCTGCCAACAAGGGGGACAACGGGCTATGGGCACCTGTCTACTAGGCATGGGACACATCACGGAATAGCCATCAGGTGGGAATACCATTTGGCACTAATGACTTAGAGGCAAAAAGAATCATGAGCTGTGAATCGTCCAATCCTTTCAAAATAACTTTATTTGATGACAGCCACACATCACCCAGCAGGTACATCAACACATTCAGTTATTTGGGAAACACTTTTCTGGTGAAAGCAGTCGCCCTAGCCAAAGCCGGAGATTTCAGAAGGGAACAGGGGGGAAATCTCTGGAAGAGACCAGGACGGTATCAAAACACAGAAACACTCACCTTATCTCTGCAGAGACTCTCTATGAGGGCATCTGCTTCCTCCATCCTCCCATACATCACCAGAGCAATGCCAACAGCCAGGCCCCGCAAGATCTTTTCGTGCTGCGTCTCCTGTGCATAGCCAACCATGTCCTCAATAGCCTGAGCATTTTTAGATCCCAGCATTACCAGACCCAAAGCCAGACCAGCTGCTTCACCTGCACAGCAGCAAATGGGAATCAGTAAAGTATGCAGAGCTCCCGAAACAGGCTAATATATCAATTCCTATGTAAACACAGTACCCAGAGGCCCCTCATGCTACTGAGATACAGGCCAGAGTTTCCAGACACTGTGCCCAGCAGACCTGCTGCTCAGCATGGTGTTCGTTCACTCACAAAAGCTAAAGGAAGAAAGGAAGGAAGGTCGCTTTCAAAGGGAAATTGTGAATGCATACCAATGATGTTTACACAGAGCCGCACTAGAAGAAGCCTCAAACAGACAGCAGTATAATAAAATCACTGCCTGGGAAATACTGTAAAGCTACTTAAAGATAGACTAGTAATGCAACAGTGTCTTCATTTTAACGAATCACCGTGGAAGGTGTATTTGATTGTATGCCCATATCACGTTACTCACACCAGCCCATGAACCCTGGGGTTAGTGCTATGCCCTCCCAGGTTCAAAGTGTTTCTCATGCCGGTACACGTACAAATCATCTCATAAGCTCTTCTGTTAACCTGAGCCAATGTAGTAGTGGCCTGTATGAGCCCCTCCACTCAGCCTCTCTTAGCCAAAAGGTCATCAAGAGATCTGGCAGGAATGTGGGGTCAAAACAGGTTAAAAGAAGTGTAGGGGGAGAAGAGTTTCTTTGAGGCCCCAGGAGTGAAATAAAGGACCCCCTAAAAAGAACCATCAGCTCACTGAATCACAGTCCCTGCAATTCTTAAGCTAATCTTCTTATGGCAGTGGCTGTCTCTTGCTAGGTGTCCGTACAACACCTAATACAACCAGGTCCACAGGCCTTACTGCAACAAAATAGGTCATGGAAAGGCCAGGGCAGGGTAGAGTTGCACGGGACGCAGAAGCAACGTGGAAATAGTCTATACTACTAGCAAGGTCTCAGGTGGCTGTTTTAGAAGCAGCATCTTTACCTGTCACTGCATCGTCCTGGTAGAGGTTTGTTTTCAGCAAATCATACACATCCTGGCGCGCAGTCCCCATGGCAGCCAGACCCAGACCCAGGCTACCACCATGTCGGACAATCTACACAAAAGCACAACCATTTTCCTTACTGCTCAATGTATTAAAATGGGGAGGTGTCTATTTCAGCTGAAGAAGCAAGAGCTTTAAGCTGGAAACCATTAGTGTATGGCCCTACCCTGCAAAAAACTCAAATGAACTGTTGCCTCCTAGTTATGAATCCCAATTATACTTTTCCAGCCAGCTCCAGCCAATTGCTTTCCCTGATCAAGACAACAGCTATGTTCCCAAAGCCGGCCCTATAGATCTGCCCAGTAAGGGGAGCTACAAGCCCAGTACAACAGATTTCTGGTGATTTATTTTTAGCATTCTTCCCAAGGAGTTATTTAAACGGGGCCACAAATGTACACAGATATGCAATGGGCAAAACGTTTTGCACCAATAGACCCTGACTGAAAATGTATACAGGGATTCATAAGGCCCTCTCATCACCTTGTATTCTCTGAAGGAGCAATCCAATATAAAATAAAGCCCCAAATGAGTGTGACCTTTCCAGCTAGAATGATTCGCAGACCTAGAGGGAAACATAGATGATACCCTCAAAGAACATAAGAATGGTCATACTGGGCAACACCAATGGTCCATTTAACCCAGTATCCTGTTTTCTGACAGTGGCCAATTCCAGGTGCTTCAGAGGGAATGAAAAGCACAGGGCAATTATCAAGTGATCCATCCCGTTGTCCAATCCCAGCATCTGGCAGTCAGAGGTTTTGGGACACCCAGAGCACGGGGTTTGATCCCTGACCATCTTGGCTAACAGTCGTTGTTTGATCCATTCTCCACAAACTAATATAAATTCTTTTCTGAACCCAGTTATACTTTTGCCCTTCACTACCACATGTGGCAATGAGCTCCACAGGTTCACTGTGTGTTCTGTGAAGTACATCCTTTTGTTTATTTTAAACTTGCTGCCTATTAATTTCATTGGGTGACCCCAATCTTGTATTATGTAAAAGGGTAAATAACACTTCCTTATTCACTTTCTCCACACCAGTCATGATTTTATAGACCTCTATCATAACCCCCCATCCTCAGTCATCTCTTTTCCAAGCTAAACATCCCCAGTCTTTTAATCAACCCTCCTATGGAATTTGTTCCATACCCCTAATCATTTCTGTTGCCCTTCTCTGTACCTTTTCCAATTCTAGTACATCTTTTTTGACATGGGGCAAACAGAACTGCACACAGTATGCAAGATATGGGTGTACCATGAATTTATATAGTGGCATTATGGTACTTTGTTTTTTTCTCTATCCGAGGAGAGAGGGAGGAAGGATGCTGTGCAAACATTAATTAGGAGGCTGTTCCAAATATGAGGATCAGTGTTGCAGAAGCCCAGGAGTAGTCAGGAATGACTCCTTGCTGCAGTTCTATTTATGCATAAGATAAACTGCTGAAGTGAGTGCTGCAAACTATTTCTTTGGTAGGTAATTGGAGCCAAAAAACAGAGCATAATACAGTAAATCTACCCTAAAACAAAGGAGGGATGGAGATAAAGTCATGCTGTAGATGACATTTATTTTGAAACAAGTATATAAGTCCATCTTAAAATCCCACTTCTATTACTAACAAGAAGGGCTTTAGGGTTATTTGCTGTAGCCACTGTCTCCGTCATGCCCCTCTCCTGTTATCAGGCTGTTTATGGTCATCAGTTGTTGCATCATATCTGTTTTAAAGTGTAAGTGCTCAAAGGCCTGGTTTGTGTGAAGCACCTAACGCACCGTTGGGTACAAGAGAACACAACTAGGTTCATTGTTAAATCTAGTACGCACATCATTGCTGGCATTCTTCAACTGGTTCAGCAGATAGTCAATGATGTCACCGCCATGATTAGCATGAATCAGACCCAATGCATAGAGACCTCCGCCCTCCTGATAGGCCGAGCCCGGAGAGGTGTCTTTGGGTAAGTAGGTTGCCATTAATTGCAGAGCTTCCTTCTCATGACCCTGCAAATTCATTGCCCAAAGGGGTTGGGGAAAGGGGAAAAAATGAGGGGAGAAAGAAAACAGTGCTTAATTATGAAGACATTGTTACAATATTATAGCCACTCGGTAGGAAACATCTGCTTTAGCCACCAATTTCCATGCCATGATCTAACCCAAACCCAACATGTTCAATCTTTTAATGCTGTGTCCTCTGCACTTCTGAACTACTTATTCACACAGAGACATGTGACTACACTCCAGTCACGTGACTGCTATGCAAAGCCAATGCAAACAAATTTGGCCCAGGAAACACATCTGGCCAAATAATCAGGATGCTTTAATTAAAGGTTCTAGCCCCACAAAGCAAGTACGATGGTTTCCCACTATTTCAGACTGGCTTTAACCCTCCTTTCCCAGCACTGAATCGGCAAGGTCGGCCACCATCAATGCTCCTCTGGAACGTATCGTACCAAGTAACACAATGAAGCCACAAAATAAAGTTATAAAGCCACAGACATTTAATTTAGGTAAATGGAAGCCACCATCCTCTGCAACTGATGCAAAGGAAGGGAGAAGAGTGATCTCTTTGACTGTACAGTAACAAAAAGAGCCCACCCATTTTAACTGTTGGACAAACATTTGTCTAGATCAGATTCACTGCACATATTCAAGGCTAGATGGGACCTATCAGGATTGGATTAGAGAATTAAATCCACCTCATAGGTTTAGTATTCACAGGTCCATTCCATCCAAATGATCCTTGTAAATACTTTAAATTGTCTGTTCATTCACTGTATTCTTCTTCTGTGCACTTAGATTTTGATATATCAGTTGAAGGTTCTTCCCTTTAAGCCATATTTCTCCACCACTTTTCTGACCATAATGACACTACATGCCCTTGTTTAGCCCAGTGAATGTTCAGCTATATGCATGTGTACATTCAGAAAAAAAAAAATGGAAATCAGCTGAGTCTTCGCACATCTCTATGATTAAAAAGCTGAAATGTGTATTTGATGTTTCTTAAAAATTAGATGTCCAGTTTATGATATTTGGAGATGCTCATTAAAACATTCGGCCCTGTCCACAGCACAAGTTTTAACAGCGGTTTTGTAACCATCTAGAGGCCAAATCACTCAAATTGGTTAGAGGTAACACGGTTCAGTTTGTGTCCACACAGCGACTGTTCTGCCATCAGAGACATGTTTGCATGTCCACAG
This sequence comes from Dermatemys mawii, assembly GCA_007922305.1. Lineage (NCBI taxonomy): Eukaryota > Metazoa > Chordata > Testudines > Dermatemydidae > Dermatemys > Dermatemys mawii. The sequence continues at coordinate 11,620,246 of ML677401.1, forward strand.
ACTTCCTAGCTATGTTTGCACCAATAAATCCGGGGAAAGTCTGGGCAGATCTTCTATGGTGCGGTGCCTGCATAGGAATAGGAGAACATACACAAAAGGTGGCATCGGCAGCACATGGGACAATGCACTCCAAGATGTCCTAAAGTTCAACCAAACCAGCTACACTAACATGGTTAAAGTGTCTGGATTGCACTGCAAATTAAAAAAAAAAAAAAAAAAAAAGTACCAAGCCGCTCACAGAAGGACAACCATGGGCCAACCAAGGGCTCTGGCATGGGACAGGTACCATTAGCTGCCTTGGTTCCTAACCAAGTTATAATTTGGCCATGTAAGGAGACAAATCACATTTACAGTCAGCCTATCAGTGACTGGTTACAAACTTGGAGCGTGACCAGGACCTTAGTATATAACCCAGAAACCCCACTCCATTCCCAAACAAAGCACACAAACAGCCTTAGCATTGGCATGGCAAGAGTTTACATTTAGGCACACAGGAATGAATGCAGCATTACCTTATGTATGACACCCAGGCTGGCAGTAGCAGTAAATTTAGCCCAATTAGTGGCTCTGGCCAGCCACTCCAAATTATCTCTGGTAAGAGGAAAGTCAAGGGTTAAATTAGTTTCTAGAACACCCGACGACACATTTCAGCCGGAAAAACTGCTGTCAAAACCGACACCGGTTGGAGATGGGGAGGGGCTGCTTCCATGTTCCACTGCCTACGGCAGCCGTGATTTCTCCTGGTCCCATCTCAGCCACTGAACATTGGAAATTACCGTCCTGAACGGCGGCATTAAGTGACACAATGGAACTACATAAATCTACTACTTCAATATATTCAGCGACCTGACTGCAGGCTGAACAAACCTTTCAGAGAGCTGGATAGTGATCCCCATGCAGCCCATCACCCACTCTTCCCAGCTCAACTGCAGGGATTTGATCAGAGTCATTTTCTTTCTTCACCTCCCACAGTGGGTTCAGTCCCCACCCTTTGACCTCTGGGAGTGTTACTAGCTCACCAGCAAGCCAGCCTCTATTCACAGGAAAATAGAAACTGCCAGGCTAGATTAGACTAATGTCCATCTAGAGCAGAACTCCATCTCTGACCGTGGCCAGATCCCAGACTCTTCAAAGGTGTAAGAATTCCACAAACAAGCTGATGTGGGATAATCTGACCCTCACACTTGGTCTCATCTTGATCGCCAATAGTCAGAGACTAGTTTAAACCATAAAGCACAAAGTTTAATATCATTTTCAAAATTATAATTACGTACAGAAGCTCTGGACAGTCTTGATATTCATGTAAATATCCAGCCCTTTTTAGAATCTTGCTAAGTTCTTGGCCACAATGACTTCCTGCAGCAGTGAGTTCCACAGTCTAATTACATGAAGTGGGAAAAGGTATTTCCTTTTATTGGTTTTGAATTTCCCACCTTTTAAATTCATTGCGTGTCCCCTTGCTCTTGCCTTATGAGACAAGGGATAAGAAGCTCCCAATCTCCCTTCTTTAGACCATTCATTATCTCATACACTTTTATCACCTCTCTGCTTATCTGTCTCCTTTCTAAGGGAAAATATTCTAACCTTTTCACACTCTTCATAGGACAGCTTTTCCAAGCCCCTTGATCATTATCATCACTTTGCTGATCCTCCTCTAGTTCTGCAATGTCTTTTCGGAGACAGAGTGAACCATACTGAACATAGTATTCTAGCTCTCTGAATGCTAACTGGACTTCTTTGCAATGTATTTACCTAAGGAACTGGTCGCTGGTTGTCCCACAGTGCATAAAGGAGTTTGCTATAACCGTCGCTGTGTGGCATACAGAGTTCCGCACTGCATCCTGGAAGAGCAAAATAGGCAAGTATCACCAAGAAGCAAGAAACAGACACCAGGTTGCAGCAAAGAAGATTCACAACTCTGCTCACTCTGGACTTGTACTAGAAAATAAGTCACAATTAGATTGAGTTTTATTAACTAACCCCAACCTAACCATGATCTTTTTCCTGATGGAGGTGTATTGCTTGTTAATACACATCTATCTAATCTCATCCCAATTCTTCCAGTGCAGACAAGTCCCTTCTGTAAACGTCTGGAATGAAGCAACAGCACAAACTGAGACTAGAACCCTCTTAAATAGCCAGGAGCTCCAGGAACTTATCGCTACACACTAAGTGCTGCTGACTTTCAAGCCCTTCCTAGAAGGCTACGCCAAATCACTACCCAAAAGAGTTTTATGGATTTCCAGTGCATTTAAAATGGAACCTCCCAACAGATGTGTACCTGCTTATAGCAACGGTTTCACACCACCTCCTGTTGAGGACAGAAGTTACATTTCAGATTCATACAATGTCTCTGTTGTGATTTAAAGGACAGAGGGGACAAAGCTTGCCACGAGCCCAAGGACTGCACCTACTTTGCATATAAATTTTAACACACACACACACACGCTCTCTCTCTCTCTTATTAGTTTCTTCCCTAGTGGAATAGAAATGACGTGAGTTCCCCAATACATTCAGTTTACTCCCTGCATTAAAATACTGCAATTGAGCAGCTTTATCTTCAGTCCACAGATACAGCAAAAGATGCCCACAAACCACATCTCAGGATTCCATGAGCCACACTCCAGGGTCTGATGGCTTGGGCAGATGGTGGGAACAAGCAGCTTTCCCCTAGCCTTGGACTTTCAAGTTTTAAAATCAATCTGGTCTGACGAATATACTAAAATAAATCCTTTGAAAGAGAGAGACAAAATAACCAGACTCCTCCAAGAGACAGAGGCCTTGTTAAAGCCTGCTTCAAGGCGGAGACTGCATTCAGCACTGAAACTCAGCCACCGGAAAATCTGTGATGATTTCAGAAAGAAAAAGACAATCCAAGGTCTCTTACCTTTGTGTTTTTGAGAATCATCAGGTCTGTATTGTTGTTTCGTATTAAAAACTGCAGGTGCAACTCAATAGCCATTTCACCACTTAAAATTTTAATCATTTTTGAAATCTGGTCCTTAGGCTCTGGGTTCTTCACACACAAATAACAAAAACAAAAGAAACAGGTCATCAGAATCCCTGCATTCCCCCAAGATCAAACTCTGTTAAAAGATGTCCCGGTTTTATAGGGACAGTCCCGATTTTGGGGTCTTTCTTATATAGGCTCCTATTACTCCCCCCCGCCCCATCCCCATTTTTCACATTTGCTGTCTGGTCACCCTAGTTAAAACACTGGCCTACAAGAGAGCAAATAGATGGGCATATTTAACAGTACACACCCTGTCACACGCTTCAGAAAGCAGCACCTCTGGGAAGAGAAAAGGGCATTAATTCTTCCTTCAATGCATATAACCCAGCTCTCATAAATATTAATGGGAGTAGGGGACAGACCCCCTAAGATTAAATGCAGCCACTGAACTGAATGGAAGGTGTTGTGAGGAATGTCTACCAAAAATACCAAAGGCTCACCATGTTGCTTTATTTGGTCTCTTATACCCTCAACAGATGAGGAGAAAAGAATCTCCTCCAAAAGGCAGTCACCTATATTCACACTATGCTTATGTTTCCTTGGAGATTATACTGGGGAAGGACTCAAAGCAGCAATACTTTGGGCATCACAGGCTGCGCCTCATGATGTGGCTAGAACTACTCAGGAAATCAGAACACACGTTAATTCAATTCGGAAGGTCGATGGAAGCGGACGTACTAAAGCCACCCTGCTCCAATGTATAATGGCTGGGGAGGGAAAACCCAGTATTATGACTTTTGGAACATTCTACCATTCACTGCTGTATTTCCACTGCCTGCACATTTCCAGAGCTCTGCCAGAATAACCCATCCCCACAGCCCTAGATAACTTCTGCAGGGTAAGTCTCTGCTTGGTGCTCTCTCACAGAGGGTGGAAAGTACATGGGGTCTCTTTGTAGTCGATTTATGTTAAAGAGACCCATCGAGTACAGCTAGGTTAGCCCTTCAACTAATCTCCTCAATTATTTCTATTCTGATCTAGGGCGGATTAAACTCAGGAATGCTTCAGGCCACAAAGATTGCTTACGCATGCTTGCCCCTTGCCGCAACCAATGGTGTTCATGTAACAGAAACTATTCCAAGACACCCCGCTCTCGGAGTGCACTGCTCACAGACTCTTGACGAAGGAAGGACTTCCACCCTGTTTCCTTGCCTGAACCTAGTTTTGCCAATATCACTACTTACATTTGAACAAAAAGAATCTCCCCCTTTCAGCTATCTACAAGAAAAATCTCAGATTCCCATGAATAGTTCACGTGTGCACTACCTTTGGGTAGCATTTTATTTATTTCCTTTCTCCAGCCCCAGAAGATACAGTGCAGGCTGCTACATTTGCTGCTTAGGGTGTATGTATATTTACTTCTAACATACTTGAGAGAGCAAGCTTTACACAACAGAAATCTAATGGGCCAGCCAAGTAGTGCAGCAATAATGTGATGGGCATTATCCCCAAGCAGGGATCAGAACTCAAGCACCAAGGTCTGTCCTTCACTGTGGACTGCAAGCACTGCAGAGGCAAAGGGTACAATCCCCAGGGAACGTGAGCACCTTGTATTATTCTAGCACACTGGTTCTCGAAATGTTACAGGGGGTTCTCGGGAAAAAATTCCCTAATGGCGGACAGAGCTATCCCTAGGGAGCCCTGACAGCCCGGAGCCAGCATCCCAGAGCCCATGGACTTCCAAGAGATAAGAACATCAAAGCAAGCACATCTATCACAACTGAGGAGATTTAAACTTCAAGACTCCTTATAATAAATGGAAAGGGAGGTGGATATTTTTTTGCTGTTTTGAAAATTAAATAGGCAGCTAGTATTGTTTGTAAAATTATTATGAAGAACAAGTTTAAAGATTTGTTGTAACGTGTTTTTTGCCTGGACCGCTCAAGATCTGAATGCTTGTGTAGGAGGCATTCTGAGTTGGCTTCTTAAATACCTTCATGCTGCTTTGCTGATACTCCTGATGAAACATAGAAGCCTTGTCTTATAACAGACTTATTCAAAAAGTGATACAAGCTACGAAAGTGAGATCTTGGAAGAATATTGCTGTTTCATAATGTAATAAAAATACTGTAATGATCAATTAATAATAAATAGTGTGTAATAAGCATGTCATAAAAACAATTTTATATTTCTAAGATCACTGCTTTTATAATTTATACTCAAGTATAGGAGAAAATCCCTGGAAATATGCATTTTTAGGAGGGGGTTCAAGAGACTTGACATTTTAGTGAAAGGGGTTCACAGGATATTAAGGTTTGGGAACCAGGGCTCTAGCAACTCTTTCTGGCATTCTAGAAGCAACGTCCAAGCTCTCTCAGACAGGAAAAGTGTTAGTGAATGGCTTGTGGGGGAGTGGGCCAATTCACCGGCCAGTGCATCAGAATGATGTGCCCAACAGTAGGAGAATTTCAGTGCTTTTCTTTGGGAAGGAGTTAATTTTCTCAATTATAGTACAGTCCAAATCAAACAGATAAACCAGGTCCTTCTACCTGGTCCCTTCCCCTGACCAGCTCCCTACAGTTTCCTCTCTCTCAGCTGATTGCTGGCCTTTTATCTGCAGAACATCTTCTGATCCCAGCCTCAAACCTATCACTTAGGAGGAAGCTTATTTAGTCACAGATAGGGGTAAGCCCAACTCCCTTAGAGGCTCATCGTACCTTGTGACAGGGAAGAAGAGAAAGGGATCTAAGCAAAACATGTAGGAGAGCTGAACACAGCACATTTGATTTCACAGAGTGGCACTCACAGATTCTGCAGACTTGACAGCACAAGTGCTACTTGGCTTCTCTTCTGTTTCCATAGTTTCACTGAAATTAAACAAAAAAATACAACCCAGTTCACATCTCGTGACTGCCAAAAGCTCTAGCAGCAGCTGAATGTTGCACCCTGACACAGAAGACTGGGGTATGAAGGTGAGCTCTGGGGATAAGAGACCCTGGGCACAGCACAGGGCTGACACACACAGGTATAGCAGCCCCCTCTGCAATCTGAGTCAGAGGGGAGTTAGGGATAAAAGACTGTTAGAATCCTGGCTCCTAAGCTGGTTGGAAAGTGCTGTGAACTAGAGAACCTGGTATGGACTGAGGCAGGGGAAACGTGAGGGGAAACCACTGGTGGAAACATGTTTGGCAGTAAGACATAGCAAGAGAATTACCTCCATACTCAAAAGCCTAGGGGCTGCCACTGGCAGTAAGGATGGACATAGTGATGAATGGAAAAGCAATCCAAGTCATTAAGCTGGCACTGACACAAGCCCCTGACAGACTTGTGTAGTGGAGGGAAACGTTCCATTTATCGCTATCGCCCAATATGTCGTACAGACTCCCTCTGCCTGACATTTTAAAATAAACTCAGGAAGTTTTCCAGTCTCTCCTGGGGAGCACCAAGCAAACCAGAACACTTCAGGCATCCTCCACCTCTCTCACTGACACAACTGGATGGGCATTACATGCAAGCTGGAGGGGATAATTATTTCCCATCTCTTCCAAGCAGCAGCACCTCCAAAAGGCTCTTCCAGTGCTCCAACAAGACATGAGGAGAGGAATCGGTCCAAGTCTCTTTGAATGATCAGAAACTGAATTTCCAATGCACAAGGGAGAGGGCTGTTGCCTGCTGATCCCTACAATGCAATCTTCAGAGGCAGTGCTCAAAGAGGACTAACCGAGGTCAGACGTTACAAAGACTAATTTATAAATTGCTTTGTAGGTACATATTCCCTCTTACTGGGGGACATCGTAACAGGAGAACATCTACCTGCTACATACGCACTCTTGATTGAAGAAACAATGGCGTTTGGAACCAGTTTCCTACACTTCCATAGGCCCTTGTGTTTTGGTAGGCTTGGTTTCGACTACAGTCCCCACTAAATGCTATTTAATTAGATGTGGGCGCCTGTCTGGCAGCTCCAGAGGCAAAAGAACAGGCACAGCAAGAACAGCAGTGCTACAAGCTTCCTCCATGGGGCTGTATCCATATGCCTCCATCTTTAACCAAGAGAGGGACACCTCTATGAACGAGAGTGTAGTTCAGTCTCCATGCCATGTGGACTACTTGTGAGGGACCAAAGAGGAGATGAAATGAAGCAATCAGTGGGGGTGTCTTGTATAATGTGGCTATCTGGCCACTAAGATCTTGTGATACAGATTGCTGAACAGTCCCCAGATGGTCATAATCTTCTGTTAACATGGTTCTAGGCTGGATTTGAACTAGTGAGCTTTGTCCAAGAGGGGAAAGGATTTTTAATATATCAGTAATAAGGCCTTTCGTTTCCGGTTTTTATTGAAAATTTCCCAGGTTTCACAAAAGAGTTATTATTCAGTTTTTACCAATTTTCACCCAAACCGTAGACTACTAAAGGACATAAAAATACAGATTTTTCTAAGAAAATCCAGTATAGCACATTAGGCAAGATGTGTTTATGTCAATAAACAATTAGTCTAAGTGTATTTAAATTCTCTCTGTTACAGTATCTCTGGGCTCCAATAAGTTCAAGTACCATCTAGCAGCGCTACATATTGTGCAACTAAATACAGTTCACAAAATAAACTCACGGCATTAAACTGCTTTTACTTTCAATACTCTTGCTTTTCTCTATTGTTTTTTTCTGTTCTCCCATCCCCCTAGTATTAACCTCAATATTTACCCAGAAAACTCTCTCATTAATTTGTTTTCAGCAATTTTTATCTTTTAAAAATTCTGTAATAAATGCCACTAAATTCCCAGAAAATTGTAAACAGAAGAAAAACTGAAAGCTAAGGGACTTACATATTACTAGTCCCTGGGTCATATATTCCCCTAAGTCTAAGCATATTGACGCATGCTCTTCCAATGTTCCTGCATAAATTTATTTACCAAAAAAATAAAAATACAGCAATTGTATTCTAACTGAACATGACAATTATGTTTCTACTCAAGCCAACATCCCCACCTGTCTTTCTCAGATCCAGGGACAGTCCCAGTGTTGGTTGAGCCAGGCACAGAGGCAATAGGGGTTCCAACAGTGTGGAGATTCTGGATCACAGAAGACAAGAACTGCTGGCTGGCACTTTCATACAGATCAAAGCAGATCTGATAAGCCATGAGAAGGTTGTCTTCCTTCACCAGCTTTTCCAAGATGTCACTTACAGCCTGGGGGTCATCCAGGAAAATTAGGCACTGAAAAAAACAACACAAAGATAAATCCACCAGGTAGAAAACACTGCAAGATGAAAGAACAGGCATCAATTCCCCATACTAATTTCTGTACTGTTTCCCTGGGACAGAAGTCTCCCCCACCCATGGAAGATACTAATAATCTTACAATAGTTCTTGTAAGTACACTTAATATTTTCCTTAGTCTCATTTTAAACACAGTTACTGTCAGAGAAGCTTCTTAAGTATTATTTTTTCCCCTATGTATAACAGCATCTTCTGAAGATGTACGGGCAAAACCTACAGTACATCCAGTTCATTACTTAAAATGACGGTGTGATCTCATACTAATACTACAACAAGATTGATAGGTTTTACCAAATGAACATGTGCCATTTTGCTAAAATGCTTGTCTTAGAACAAGCTTCGTTTCAAAAGAATGAGCATGACAGAGTATGAAATATCAGAGTCCACTTTTAATACTGACCTCCATTCAATACATATTTAGCACTCCCACGCCCAGGAAACAATTTCATTTGTTTAACCAAATATGAGCAAAGCCCATGTGGGAATTGAGTTAGATACACCTAGAAGACAGTAATATTTATTAAGCAAAGAGTTTATGAAAAACAGAGCTACACAACATTACCTGGCACACATTGATGAAGTCTGGTTTCTCCAAGTTCATGTAGATTTTAACCAGAACTCGCAGTACTTTATTACGGAACTGCTTATTCTGCATCAGAGACATGCAGAGCTTTAAGCTGTAGGCTAGCATTCCAGGAACATCATTCTGAAATTGAAGAAAAAGACACAGTCCAGATTTTGTAATAGACATTGTTAAAACACAAGGTTAAGGAACAAAACTATTTACACTTAATTTCTTTTATGTTGACAGAAAAATATACACAACTCACCAGCTAGTCTCCTTTCATAGGAATTCAAAAACCACTTGCATACAAATGTGACCCAAAGAGAAGCCCATTTATAACCAAAACAAGCACACTCCATCACCAAGGAACACCACCCATGGAAAGATGCAAATTCACTCCAAATTAAAACCCCAGATATAAGCACAATGTCCCTTGAGAGCTCAATACTTAAATTTTCTGTCCCACACACTTATTCCTGATCATCAGGTACCCAACCCAGGAAAACATAGATATGTTAACAAAAGGGACCATCCAGAGAAAGAATTCCTCTTATACACATACTTCAGGTAGGAGACTGAGAAGAGAAAGGTCTATTCAGCTCTGATCAGAGCATCTGAGCTAAGCTATAGTAGAAACAGAAGGAGTTCAGAAATGAACTAAGTTATTAGATGTGTGGAAAAACTTCCATATGAGGACCAAAAAGATCAGGACCATTTAGCTTAAGAGATGGAGATTAATAAAATGGGACATGACATTGAGGTATGCAGAACAACAAATGGAATAGAGAAGGTAATTTGGGCACCCCTAGCTACCCTCTCTCATATTTCAAAAACTAGGGTACAGTCACTGAAATGGAAAGGCTACAAATTTAAAGCAGATAAAGGGAAATACTTTTTTTGAATAATGCATAATCAACCTATGCGTCCAACTCCTGCATGACAACTTGGAGTTCAAGAGCTTAACAAGATTCAGAAAAGGATGAGCCATTTATGGGGATAATCAGAACATCCAGTTACAATAGACAGGGTATACATAGTTTTAAACAAAGAGAGGTTCTTGCACTTCCTGGTGAACAACTTTTTTGGGAAGAGGTGGTTGAATTATTGCCAACGCTTCACTCCCCAGATTTGTTCACAAAAAAAAGTTTCACAAATTATTTTTGAAATTAAAATGTCATTAGAACTGAAACTTATGTGTATGATGCTTATCCACCACAGCACATTAAGTGCCCCTTTAAATATTAAAAAGGGGCAACAGATAAAATAGACAAGACATGACAAGGTAAAAATCATCATTCCCATTGAATCACGGGGTTTCACCAAACACATTTCCCAATGAGCTTCACTCTTATTTTTCCCCCAACAAAATCTGCAGTTTTATAGTCACATGAACCTCTTTTCTTGAGCCAAACCCTGAAGGGGAAAGTTAAACCCTACATATGAATCCTCCACCTACCGATTCCAGGATGGTTTTCTCAAAGACATCCAGCCTGCGGGTCTCCAACGCAATGCCGATGGCCTGCTTGTACTTGTGATCATCCAAACACCTCTGGAACATCTTGTTAACAATCCCTTCCAGCCTTTCGTCAACAGGTTTCTTCTCCACCTCGGCCAGCTCTGCATTCTCCACGCACTGCTTGGTGTAGTGGTCAATACATTTTGCTGAGATGGAACATAAAGAACAATTACCTTCAGTTTCTTCAACACACACAGCTTTAGAAGTAGTACAAGACAGTTGAAAATCTGACTACTAGGGTTTGGGGAGAAAAGTAAGCACCCTCCGAGATGCATGTCTACACATACAGGCATTTAACTTCACCTTGGCCCTGTCTAAATCCATTAAATTAAAGTTACTTGACTCACTACAGGACCACGATCTAGGGTTAAATTATCAAGTCATTTACATCACACTATCAACCTACTTAAGAGTTCCCTTAGTTACGCAAAGGAACACAAGTAGCAAGGGACATGGAAATCACTTGGGTGGTCACCTGTTAAGTGGGGAAACACTCATTTGCCCCAAAATCTTGATTTCAGAGCCAAAGGCACATACATGTTTTACATGAGTGTTTCAAACAACAGAAGATTCGGGTGAGGGTACAACAGCCGGAGGTTCCCCAGATGCACAATATTTATTTGTATTATCACAGCACTAGGAAAGACGGTTCTTCAGTCTAGACAGAATTATAAACAAAAAGTCAAGAAATCCTAGGCTGGAAAAAGCAGCTGCAGCATCTGTTTAGCTATTTCTATGCAGAGATCAGGGAATTTGGAGAACAGCAGCAAAGGCAAGTGGGATCTCAAGTTATAGCAGTTTTGCCAACCAGAGGGCTTTCCATTTAGAGCCACTGTCAATTACCAATGATAGTCTCCACATATTCTGAATTGTCATTGACATTGAAGAGATCGCCTGCTCCCAAGGCATAGTTCAGAGACTCCTCAAAGGCGCCCAGGTGATAAAACACTTTGGAAGCCACCAAGGCTGCAAACTGGCGACTCCGGAAGCCCTCATCTTCATAGAGAACTTCGCTGAAAAGGTCAAAGAAAAGACAATCAGTTGAGCATGCAAAGCTCCCCACAAAGGCAATAGGCCAACTGAAATTTTCAACCTCACCAGCGTCTTTGGGAGGATAGATTCTCAAAACAAATCCAGCTAAAATTAGCACTTTTTGGAAAACGGGGAGATAACTGCTACATTAACTGGGATCAAGCAGCCAGAGGAAAGACAGATGCATTATATTCCATGTTCTGGTTTGGACACCCACCCTTCCAAGAATAAATTATTTCTTCTTACATTTTATCCACTGACTCAGAAATTTCTGCCCAGAAGTCATTGACAACAGCATTCAGTTTGTGAAGAGCAAATTCCTATGGAAAGTAATAGAAGTTTAATTGTTAAAGAGTTGCATTCTTTCTACTTTTCTCCTTATGACTGCATCCTACAATAAGATCTCAAAGCCACCACCACCACTGCTTACAGAGCAATCTACATTCTCACACTGCTTTGCAAACAATTTAGTTTCATGACTCCCCTGGGGGAAATGTAGAGTTATTTATCCCCATTTTATAGGTGGGGATATGGACCCCTGATTTTGCCTCCCCCCAACTTCACTGGGAGCAGCACTGGGCCAAACTGATATTTACTGAGATATCTTAAAATGCTCGGAGTCTTCAGAACTGACTCATATCTGCCTTTGTCCCTATTTTCTTGCAGATTGGCTAAAGCAGCCTATTCTGGAAAACAAACATCTCATAGGGAATACAGGCCACCCTGATTACAACCCCATGGACAAGGTGATGCCATCAACCTGCCAAATGCCTCTCTGTTCTGCTGATTTGGGTTGTTTGTTGGATTCTGATGGCCTCTGTTGCCTTTTTAGTCTATATGCATATTTTATAAACTGCAAGGTCTCCATGATTATTTTCTTCTTCCTCCACTAGGGTTACTAAACTTTCTTAGAAGACTATATGGAGATATTCAATTATTTTAATTTCTTCCTCTCCCAAATTATGTTAGAGACTTGTTAGAAGAGATTAACGCTGACTCAGACAGTAAAAGATAGAGTAAAAGAACATCCAAAGTGCAGCCCTGGGCCATATGCAGCCTACAAACTCCTGCCATCATCAGAGAGGCAAAGCCTCCAGAAACTAGAGATCCCAGAACGACCCATGTTGGAACCTGCAGACTTCCTGGGCATTAAAAGAAGAGGTTGGTTGCAGTTAGCTGCATTTCACACAAATTGCTTGTGCATTCCAGGCTCCTGGCAATGAGTCCTTTTGACTGGATGCAGCTTGAATGCTACATGTCCTTTTCTAACTATTATGGTTGCTAGAATCTGTCTATTTCTATTGTTAAAAAAAAGATACAAAGTTTCAACTGTGGTTTGTTGCTCATTTTCAAGCTTACCTTGAGCTGTGGCTCTTCTTCATCCAGAAGAGAAATAATTCCAGCTGCAAAACAAGAAATTTGTTATCCGGGATGAACTTTTACACATTACAACAGAAAATGTAACTGAGTCCCAAAACAATATTGTGAAAAGAAAAAGCAAGGTTCTAGCTTACGGTTTTAGATATTAGGTAAAGACTTAAAGACTGACTGCAAACGTAGCAAATATATCCTTTAAAACAGCATAAAACAGCACACAGTAGAGACTCGATATCCAGGACAATAGGGAAAAAATTAATCCTGGTTAATAAAATCCTGGATAATCACCATCCATAGGAAATACAAGGACAGGGGGGTTGGTTCACCAGTCACCCTGAGCCGGGGGAAGGGGTGTTGGTTCACTGGCTGCCCTGCGCCCTGGTGGGGGTTTTTCTGTGTGTGCTTGGGGCGGCAACAAAGCCAGAGACAGCCTTGTGAGTTACGCATATTTTGTTTTTTTGACATCCTGGTTAATCCACATCCTGATTAACCCAATCCTGGATAATTGAGAGTCTACTGTATATGTTTGTATACGCCTCTTGATCAAAATATTAAATCACCATGCCACTTGAAAATGTATCCTTTATCATTCATGTATGCACTCTTCAGCCTGCCCATGCCCTTCCTGGAGGGGAGAACAGGTAGGGGAATGAATCTTATACAATCCTACTACACATACAGGACTCTTGTAAATTTCAATGTCTTATTGATTTACCAGAAATAGCAGGCAGGAAGCAAGCCTATGCTATCTCCCTCCAACACACACCAATTTTTTATTCCTAAAATGACCCATTCAAAACATGATCTCAATTGATTCTCTCCGGTCAGAAATGGGATTTAGACCTAGAACTGAGCTTTTAACTATCGGAGACAGGAAATCACGATTGCAGACTAGAAGAATAGCCATTAATTTTTCCCCTGAACTCTCTCTCCTGAGAAGTGTTCAGGCAACAAATACCTCAACAGCAAAAACCAGGTTCAACCATTAATAAATGCTTTCCTTTCTTGCTGGCTTTGCCCAGGTCTCCCACATTCTAGAATCTTTACATTGGCTTCCCTTCTTCCATATATTCAAACTTCTTGTTGACTTCAAAGCTCCCCCTAACTCTGCACTTGCCTACCTCTCTTCCTATACTTCCTGATGCACCCTATACTGTTAATTGCTAACCTCATCCTTCATCTCTTTCCACCCACTCCAGATTTCAGATCTTTAATCACACCTTTTCCATAGATCTGAAACAGGCTCCCAATTACCATACACCAAGCACACTGCTCACCATCCTCACTGCTTTCAAGCAAGCTATAAAAACTCATCTATCCAGTTTTCAGCTGTAACGTCCAAATACCCGTGTTTATTCTGGACAATAGCCTCCTGTCTCTACACTGTAGCCTCCCTGGGACAGTGATCTGTTACTGGTTTGGCACAGTCACTTGCATACAATGGACAATGATCGTACTATACAATTTAAAATAAAGTTAAATAACGGTTACTACAAGACTAAGCCAGAAACCACATTGGTATTCTACAGGATCTTACCAACAGTATTATTCTTACTGTGCCAAGCCCATTCAGACGCAAAGCACAAGTGCCTTATTCATTTCAATGACACTTTGCAAAGACTGGGCAGCAGTCCTGGAGATTCAGGTGACCGGAGCAGTCAGAGGAGGGGATTAGCACCTCTTCCACTACCACATACCCAGGAACAAGCAATTCTGATTTCGTTTCTCTCATGCCACAGAGGAGATATGGGGTTGTTTACTGCTCTAAGACCAATTCCATGTTATTTAAGATTTTGTAGTAGACCACTAGACTAGTAGTAGTCAGGCTTGAATTTGCACCCATTGAATAGGTAGGGTGGCCGCTCACACATTTTCAGGATACCAAACATTCCAGTACTTCCAGGAACTATGGGGCCTGCCCTCACTCGATGGTGTGAGCAAGGTCATGCCAGCGGTGGCAGAGCAGGGGATTCTCTAAAACTGTGTTCCCCACATGATACCAGACAAAACCAGATCTGATTTTGGCTCAGTACCAGATGGGGGAATATCCTTAGAAAAGTAGGACCATGGCTTAAAACTGGACAAATTATCTGCCTATGACTAGCCAATCACACTGCAGCACCAGAAGTTTAGGGTGAAATCCTGCTAAGTCATACTGGAGTTCAGAGCATCAGTGAAAGTGGATCTTTCCCCCAACTGTGGCAGTTGACAGGCATCACCCGACATCAAGGACTAAACACATTCTGGGATTACTATAACTAGCCTTTAAAATGTCTATCACTCAGGCAGCAAGTCATGTTAACTACAGGAAGTTAAAAGAAAAAGCACAAAATCAAATCAAGTTACTAAAATGTTTACACAAATGAATGTGTCTTGAGATGAATATTGCTAACCCTGGAGTTGATCTGATGAGGCAGAGAGCATGATCTAAAGAGGGTCACCTCTTCTGAAAGAGCCCAGCTACAAGTCAGAGCCTTTAAACTCAGTTCCTGACACTAAGTACTTCCCGTGCTGATCTTCACGGCTGTGACAAGGTGAAGGGAAAGAGCTGCCTCCCAGAAAAAAACAACACGTTTCCCTTCTATGGCCAGACTCCTCTGAGATCTTACAAGTCCTTTGGGGACATCAGCCAAGCCCCGAAGATCACTGAAATAGACCAGTGCGGTCTCTCTTCTATATGGGTAAACTGAGGCAGGCACATCAGGGCTATCTCGGTTTTAGATAGGGAAATGGAGGCGGGAAGTGACTTGTCCCAAGCAGGTAGGGGGCAGACACAGGAATGGAGCCCAGGAGTCCGAGTTCCCCTGACCAGCCTTCCCGCCCCCACACCTCACACACGGCCGACAGGGGCGAGCCCCCGGCGGGGGAGAGGAGAAGCAGCAGAGGGTGGGGGGGGGTTACACAGTAACTCTGCTATCGCCAGTGGGCCCCCTGGAGGAGAGCAGTCGGTGGTCGCCAGAGGCCGGGGCGGCGGGGGGCTCGGAGGGGGCGGTCCCCAGAGGCCGGGGCGGCGCGGAGGCTCCAGCTCTGCCCAGTCACCGGCCCTGACTCAGCTAATCCGCGGCGGGCTGGAGGCCCCGGCCCGGCACTCACCGGCCGAGGTGATCATGCTGCCGCTTGGCCTCGCCCGGCCCGGGGTGATCGCTGCTCCGCGGTAGGGGCTGGGGGCCGCTGACACCGGGGCTCGGGGCCGCGCCGTGACCAGCACTACTGCCGCCGTCTCCTCTTTCCTGCCCGGAAGTGTCGTCAAAGGACCCCACAGGACCCCGGAGAGGGGGCTGCCCGCGCAGCTGCCCGATCACAAAGCACCGGCGGCGCCGTTGGGAAAATGGGGGGCTCAGGCCGGGAGTGCGCGGAGAAGGGGCATGGGCCGAGTCGGCCCCCGGCCTGCGGGCAAGAGCCCGGTAAAAGTGTCAGGCGGGAGCTGGACTACCCGTCCCTCCCCGCGTGGCGTGGGCCACTCCAGGAGAGCATGGGGCAGGCAGCCCCCAGCCCAGACAAGTGGGGGGCTCGAACAGCCTCTTCGCCCCAAAGGGGCCGGTTCCCCGGTGGAGGAGAAGGCTATGCACGGCCCCAGCCCGGCCCCCACAGCAGCTAGGGAAGGGGGCAGGCAGATCTACACACACACACACTCGTGTCTAGACCCCTTTGCATTGCAGCAGGGGTGTCTTTGCCATGGGGCAGCGGGGAGAGCAGTTGCCCCCCCACAAGACTTTTAATGGATCTGATTTCACTCCCCCACCCCACGCTGGGCTTTGTAGGGTGTAATATAATCACATAGGTCAAAAGTTACCTATTTTTGGTCAAGGTTTAAATTTCTCCGTCAAGCTCTAGGCAAGGTCCAGATTCCAACAAAATCATAATTTTAAGAAATGATAAGTAAATAAAAAGACATCAGGGTCCATGCAAAAGCATCTGGCAATCGGGCTTTGGCCTAGGTGCTTCACCTATTGACTACCCTGAGATAGGGTTTTTTGTCTGATACAACTTTCTCCTTCCCCTCAAAAAAACCTGAAATGTCCCTGCTGGGCACAATGTGCTAGAGACACAATTCCTCCAAGATCCTGTCACTTCTGCACATCCCTGGCACCCAGCCCGTCAGTGCCACTGTAGACCAGGAGCTAGGGTTGCCAAGTGTACAGTTTTTGATGGAATGCCTGGTCAGAAAGGGATCCCCGCAGCTCCAGTTGGATGCAGCAACACGTCTCTCCTCCAACTTCTATGCGTAGGGGCAGCCAGGGGGTCTGCATGCTGTCCAAGCCCCAGCTCTGCAGCTCCCATTGGCCAGGAACAGTGGCCAATGGGAGCTGCAGGAACAGCATCTGTGGATGGGGCAGCACACAGAGCCACCTGGCTGCACCTGTGTGTGGGAGCCAGAGGTGTTGCAAAAACTGCTTATTTCCTTTGGAGTTCAGTCCAATACACCTCAAAGGACAGGCATAACTCAGTAGACTTCTGGAAAAACAAGATTTATTGCAAGCAATAAGGAGTCAGAAGGGGTTATCACCCAAACAACTGGCCCACCTCAATACATGTGTGAGGATATTTTATACCCCTGTGTTGATAAGGGAGGGGGACTTTCAATCCACTTACACAGGTGGGAACACTTAATGGCTATTACATTCATTGTTGGTCTTAATCTATTTCATTTACAGGTCTGGTAAACAGGAGGTTCAAAACACTTAGGGGTACTCAGACACATCTGTGACAGGGTGAATGCAAGTTTAAAATGCATGTTAAACTAGGGGTCAGTAGTACATATACAGGGAGTGAGATTATAAGTCTAAGGTTATTTTAAAATCATACTACAACATTCTAAGTTACATTTTCCTAAAAATCATTTTCTTAACAGAGGGGGGACATGCCCCTGCTTCCAGGAGCTGCTTCAGGTAAGCACCACCCAGAGACTGCAACCCTAACTCCCTCCCGGGCACCAACCCCTGCCCTGATCCCCCTAAGCCTAGCCCAGAGCCCCCCCCCTACACCCCAAATCCCTCACCCCTAGCCCCACACCAGAGCCCACACCCTCAGCTAGAGTCCTCACTGCCCCTGCAACCCAACCCAGAGCCCCCTCCCACACCCTGAACGCCTCATTTCTGGCCCCTGAACACCGCACCCCTGCCCCCATCCAGAGCCCATACCACCTCCCACACCCCAACTCCCTGCCT